>CAHIKZ030000199.1:767500-807500 GCA_903632075.3 Acanthosepion pharaonis
GCGTCTTGTGCATGCCAGTAGTACTCGGAAATGATATATGTGAAGATCTTTAAGGAGTGCATGCATAATATTAAATGACGCATCTATGTCTCGCTAACACGTAAACAGTTCAGCGAACAAGAAAACTGCATAATTTCAATTTTCCACGCTTAACACGTGATCGATGCCGTGTAGGTGTATATGAGAAAGTATGACATCAATCGATGATCATTGGAGTGTATCACGCGCATGTTGCGTGAAACCTCTTTTTTATATTATATGGAAATCGTTCTTGCCTATTTTTATTATTAGACAGCCGATGTCGTGTTTTAAATTTGATTTGAAAACTAAGGACAAAGGCGGGAAATATCTATCTCCCTTACTTTCGAATCACGGCGAAAAAGTGTTTCAGCTCTCTCTCTCTTTATATATATATATATATATATATATATATATATATATATATATATATATACATACATACACACTCATATATATATATATATATTAATTCACAATGAAGGGATTTCAAATCATATGTTTTTCTTACGCCATTTTCTTTTATAAGATGTCTTAAATATTCAGAGTAGCAGATCGAAATAAAAATACTGTTCAAAATAAAGAGAACGTCTACTCAAATATTGGCATCTACCTAATGTGGCACCATTTACGAGGCAGAGAAAGGAAAAGAAAAAAAAGAAGGCAGAAAGAAAGGCGAGACGAATCGTGGGAGATAAGCAGACACACACACGGCTAAGAGACAATGAAAATATTGATAAGTAACAAATGGCGAAAAGGGTGTCATTACAACGACAGGGAAATTCTGAGTAAAGAGAAAGGAAAAGAAAGAAAAGAAGGCAGAAAGAAAGGCGAGACGAATCATGGGTGATAAGCAAACACACACACGGCTAAGAAACAATGAAAATATTGATAAGTAACAAATGGCGAAAAGGGTGTCATTACAACGACAGGGAAATTCTGAGTAAAAAGAAAAGGGAAAGAAAGAAAAAATCAAATGTGTTTTGATAACGGCTGTGTTATCTAGGAGTACGTAAACAAAACGGCTGGTCAACTGGCCAAAGAAAAATTCAATTGAAAACGTTAATTTTGATAATTGACAAAACACAGGTGTAACTACAGGACTTTGGGTAGATATGAAAATTAAAAACCACACAAGCCGTGTCCGCTGACCGATTTTTTCGACGAAACAACTTTGGCCTGCGATAATAAAATTATGTTATCAGAAATATGTACCGAAGGAAAATGAATGGGGACCCAGAAGTGTTTTTCTTCTTCCTTGGAGGCGACAGACTGACTGAAACTTTAGAGATATTTCTTTTTGAGGCCGTGTTAATAAGACCACCCATTTTGATAATTAGCGATAAAATACCTGACAAAAACCACGTGTAGAACAAGAGTTGTCATATTGTCCGTTTGCGGCTAGAAAAATGATAACGGCGATTAAAGCGGAAGAAAAGGAAAAGAAGAGATAATTTTTTTAGTTAAGCAAGATATTTTTTTTCCCCGAAACAAAGCCGCGGATTGTTCACGCCCGACTGAGACATCATTGGTCAAGCGATGATCACGTGACGCACGAAGGAGGAGGAAAGATACCCGACTAAGACCTCATTGGTCGAGTGGTGATCACGTGACGCACGAAGGAGGCTGTCGACGCCTCATCCAGAGTATAAGTATGAGAAGCTGCTACGAAGAAGTGGGGAGGGCAGTTCACGCCCTCTGAAGTATGGTGAGAAAATGGGAATAAGGAAAGTTTCTCAAAAATGGAAAAGAGTGGAAAATCCCTAACCAGAAATAAAAGAGGTGGATATGTATTTAGAATTATCGAGGAACCCCCGACGCCGACAGACCCACCCCCGGTTTTGGTCGGCGTCAATAAAAGCGAGGCCCCAACAGGCAGAAATCAGAGAGTTCGGGCTCCAGCGGAGAGTTGAGTTTCCAGAGTTGAAGCCGCCAGGCAGATAGCTGACCAAGATTCACGCAAAATTCCGGACTCCTCTTCAACCCAAGAACAATTATTTTGAAGAGCGACTCAGAACCAGACCACCGAAATAAGTTTTTTTTCGACTTTCGTCCAAAGACACAGCGAAACGCCAATTTCTTAGAGAGCAAACAACTTGAAGCGTTAAAAACTTACCTAACGGAAAACGACGTGTCACAATCCACAGAACGGGTCGGGAGATAGATGCAGTCCTATGTATCGAACAACTAGACATAAAGTTTGTTACCTTTTTCCTTGATACTTTGAACTTTTTGAGTTTTCATTTTATTTTCTTTTATGCATATTTGTGTAGTATCACCCCCGTTGAACTCAGTTTGCATTACGGACCCAACCACTGTTTGATCTCGTCTGCCTAAGATCAATTCACAACGTGGGGAGGCAGACTGGAGATCAATGCAGTTACCTTGGTAACCAGGCGTTGGAAGCGAGTTGGGAACGATGAGGCTGATATCAAATCTAACCAGATTCCCACCCGAATCACCAAAAGGTTAGAACGTCACATTTGGGTGCCGCAACCGATACCAAGCCAGTTGGTCATCACAGGTCAAGACAACACGACTGACGCGACAGGCGGACGTCACGTTTGGAGCAGCGACACCCGAACGGAGCAGTGAGGAGCGAACAGCTGCGCCGCGGCGAGGACGTCCCAATTGGTGCTGTTTGGGGACGTCACAACTGGCGCCGTGGTAGATCAGAATAGAACGTCACAGTCGGCGCTGCGACCGGGGGACGACGTCACATAATAACCTTTAAGATGATATATATATATATATATATATATATATAATAAAATAGAGTAGATATGTTGTTCAAAAAAAGCAAAACAAAGCCAAATGAAAGGGTACCGATGAAATCAGTACGAAAAACATTTATTAATATTAACCAGGTGACAAAAATGAAGCACGGAGATTGAAGTTCCAAGTTCGGAATTTTCGAACACGCCTGTGCTCTTCATCAGCGGATGAATATATATGGCCGAGGCAGTTCGACACGGCGTAATGGTTTGCAAGTTTCTTTCACTTGAACAATAAGCAGTCAGTTTGATCATTACTGTTTGCCCCATACTGTCGCCCTTGTGCCACTTCTTAGCAAGCTTGTCTCGCTAGATCAATTACGACTGAGCCGTAAGCTTAATCGATATTGGGTGCTCTATACTTTCGCGCTTGAGCCACATCAAAGCTAAGTTTAGAAAATCACCATATGCAGGGTGCGATGGATAAATTGCCTAATTACGCAAAAATGAATATAACATTGATATCTCATATATATATATATATATATATATATATATATATATATATATATATATAATATATATATAAAAATATCTTGAAATATTAAAGAGTAAATTTATTCATTAAAATCGCCACTGGCTGCAATCATGGCCTCCAGATGACTTCGGAATCTCCTGCAACTCTCCTGATGGTTTCCTTGTTTAAGTTGATGAATGCTGCTATAATCGTTGCCATCTGTTTATCATTGGTGTTACATTGGTGTTCTCACGCTCAATAGCGCCCCACACAAAATAATGAAGGTGGTTGCAGTCTGGTGAGTTAGGTGGCCATATATTAGGTGTTATGCGTCCACAGAAATTGTCTGGTAGCCATGTCTGGGTTATCCTGCTTGTGCGACATGGTATGGAGTGTGTTGTCAAAAAGGGACTTCCAGCAGCCACCCAAAATGACCCAGGGCGGCATTACCTGCTCGAAGCACTTGACGTAGGCTTCTCTGTTTGGGTTTGGGTCCTGTGTGAAGATGGATGGAGGTTACTAGTGGTCACTACAAACACCTTCATAATCACCAGTAAACTCATCCGACACTTTCAGTGTCATCTGCACTATCCTCAGATTGACACTCTGAAATGTTCGTATTGGAGATTCCGGCGCGAATGACAAGCAGTACAGCAAATATAAAGTATTTTAAGGGAAGCATCCTTTGTAATTATAGTCACAAATATATCAAGAGGTATTCCATTAAGAGTAATAAGTAAAATTAAGATTTCACTCATCTTATTCCTATTTTCAGTTTCCTAGAAAGTGCATACGCTCGTAAGGTGACTTCATTGTAAAACTGAGTCTATTTACAGAAATCATATATTTTGTAAGTCTGAATTAATTTTTTTTATGAGAAAAAAGTGTGAAGAAGAATATGACGTAAACTTATGAGAAACATGCAATAACATTTTGTAGCAAAAAAGAAATTCAAATAATTTTATGTCATGAATTAATTTTTTTTAAAAAGGAACTTAACGTCTAATTAATAAAGAAAAAATCTGATTTTTGTACACAAATTCAATCTTACATTTAAGTTGAGCCAGCGGATAAAAAGAGGGATACGCATGACACATACGGTACAGAAGGCGCGACTCGTAATTATAACAGCGACTGCAGTAATCCGTTGCAGTTTTATAAGTGGATTTTGTATATCTCATTTCATACATGCTGAAGAGGAAGGTAATGAAATCAAGTGTGTGGGTCACTTCCTGGTAAGCTGAAAGAAACACCTTAAATAAATTAACGCCATCCACTTTCTAATATATATATATATATATATATATATATATATATATATATATATATATATATATATATATATATATATATATATATATATATATATATATATAGAGAGAGAGAGAGAGAGAGAGATAGATAGATAGACAGACAAAAACAGTTTACTCACTACAAAGATGCAACTTCCTTTCGGTCCATTTCAATTGCACCTCGACTGGCGAGAACCAAAAATCGTCATGAACAATTTTGCTTGTATGCAAGCCGTATGTGAAACGTAAACTGTTTTTGTCTATATGATAAAATTATAATAAATAATTATCGCTCTACTTCGGTATGGAGCCCTATTTTGAAGCAATGCTGTCAACGTTAGAATTTATATATTACTTTCGTTCTCATTGCATCGGATATATATATATATATTTATACATACATACATACTTATATATATATATATATATATATATGTGTGTGTGTGTGTGTGCGTGTGTATTTTTTGTTTTACTTTTATTTTGTATTTACTCGTAGTCGTACACACATTTCTGTATCTATATATAACGAAATAGAAAGAGAATTGCTCAAGTGGATTTGAGACAAACTCAAATGGGGCTGACTTATGAAACCACCTGAACTGAATTTAAGTACAAATTATGCTACACACATGAAGGGAGAAAACTTCTCATGTTTGTAAAATCATCTCTATGCTGTTCTGACTTGAAGCATCTACAATCTGTCGCTATCATTTTTAATAATATCCTCTGGCTTACATTATCAATTTTATCTCATCGTGAAAGTAAGTATGACTATTTCAAATGAATGAGTTACAAAACAAATTGCTGAATACAGATTTAAAACTGAATCTCTGGCAGATTTATATTTCAGTCCCCATCATTTTATTGTTACCAGATAATCATCGTTTTAGCTAAACCGGAAGTCTTTATATTGTAATCAGAAGACTTCGTGAAGAAAAAATAGCAGTCGATTTCGGGGCTTTTACAATATTGAGCTGTCAAATGGTAACTTATCCTTGTTTTTTTGTTTCATTTTTTCAACTGGCGTAAATCTTTGACACAAGACTTTCCCAGTAGATGTAGGGCCCACGATTTCTTCTGACCATTAAAGACAAATATACTTTTATCCAGAAATCACTTGCGTTCACCCACTAACATGATAAAGTAACGCTTCAATATTTTTTCAAGTTAATGCCATTCTGCCGACCTACTGAGTTATTTGATAACATCAATATGAAAAGTAAAATATGCCCTAACACCGTAAAGATTAGACATATTAATATATTTCTAAACTTTTTCATATTATATTGTCTATACAAAACAATGAACATATGTAATTGTTATTCTGAACTTTGTGACTCTGCGTGATATGGTTGATAATGTGTGTGCGTTTGAGTATATAGTGGGCATTTTTATTCATGCCAGGTAGAGTTCGTATTTTGATAGACCAACTACAATTGTGATCGTCAAACACACAAGAATTTTGCACACTTTTTGAGGACATAAAACACTGGATAAAAGTGTTGTTTGAATCCAGAGATTGTGATGAACTCACCTTGAGTACAGCAAACGTTAACAAAAAACTTGGATAACTGTGTTAAAAGAGAGACACTTGACACTGTGATATACAGAAGAGGCATGACCCGTGGAACTAGAGTAATCTACCGCAATGGACGAAATATAGGATTCAGTTCGAAATTCCAATGGCAACGAAGATGAGGACAACAATCCGAGCAGTATAAATAATGAAAATTACATATAATTATATATATATATATATATATATATATATATATATATATATATATATGTGTGTGTGTGTGTGTGTGTGTGTATATATATATATATATATATATATATATATATATAGAGAGAGAGAGAGAGAGAGAGAGAGATAGATGGATGGATAGATAGTAGATAGATAGATACGTTATTTTTAGTGAATAACCATATTTTAACAGACGCTACATTTATTTAAGGAAGATCCAATACAGATTATAATTTTAAAAAACAAGGATCATAACATTCAACCTTGAATACTTAGTAGGTTAATGCATCTTTAAGATTTACTTAGTCAAAGGATTTCGCCATTTTATTTCATTAACTTTACTAATTTACTTTTGTATGAATGTTTCATTGTAATACATACATACATACACACATATATATATATGCATACATACATACATATATATATATATGTGTGTGTGTGTGTGTGTGTGACTTGACCTCTTTGAATGTAACTGAGATACTGCTAGAAATTATTAACCCTAACGCCCTTTTTTTTTTAATTGCTCTAGCCGTTACCATAGTAATTTTAATTTTAATAATGAATATGCTTATAAAAACGCGTAAATTTCGAGAATCAGTTATTCAAAAAAAAAATTCGCTTGAAGATGGAACAGAGCTTGGAACTTTAATTCAATTTAATTCAAATAATTATATTGAAGTTTTCAGCTCTTGTTGTGAAACATGAGAACTTATATGTAGCGATGGAATCATATTTTTAAATAATTAATTTTATTTAGGCTCTACTTTTGTATCGAGGACTGTTTTTTTAAATAATAGCAAAAAATACTAAAGAACTTTGGAGATATTTTCTATTTTCTATACATTTTCACACACACACACACACACACACACACACACACACATATATATATATATATATATATATATATATATATATATATATATATTATTCTTTTAAACGTTATTTTTGTGGATACGCATATGTGAATAAATGCTCCGTTTATCTATTGAGCAGTACATTTAATTTTTCTGGTCCACCAGTAGAAATAACATTTAAATTTACGAAATATGTCAGGGTAATAAAATATATATATATATATATATATATATATATATATATATATATATATATATATATGTGTGTGTGTGTGTGTGTGTGTGTGTGTGTGTGTGTGTGTGTGTAAAAATCAAGAAAATTTCAGAAGGTGAGTGATCGCTTGAATTTGTTTTGTAGGTTATTTCGGACTCTAAGAATAGTTTTATTTTTTTTGGCGCCGGGATATATTATTAGACAATTTGTGAGAATAACAATATTTTTTTCAGATACAAGTCCTACTATTTAATCCATAGCTGGGGTGAGAAGAGCTTGTTTCATACCTTTTGTCTTAAGGGTATTTTCGTGCATGTCAATGTGGCAAGAAGGATAGGAAGAGGTTACTGACACGAGAAAAGAGTAAGAGTGAGACAGATTTATTTAAAGTCAACATCACTTAACCCCCCTTTTAAATAATTTTCCAGAATCACTGATATTTAGTGCAAAGCAACCTGAGCCATATTTTTTTTTTCATCCGGTCAAAGTTGTACCTATGCCCTTTCCAAAGTCACGAAAAAGATATCGCTCGTTGCTTGCCGGCTTCCAATTTCAATGGCATCTCTCTCATAGGCTCTTTCCATTTGAGCCGGGAGTCACGTGAATGAATCGATGAACGCATGTCACTTTGTTCAATTGCAAGTTCCCTGCCAGTGAAACCGGAATGATATTTCCTTTCTCACCGGGAGTAATCAATAATATTATCAGGCAGATCACGCAGCATCTCACAAATACGAATTCAGTTCACAAGGCAATCACCAGTAAGGAGTTCCGCGCTACAAGCTTTAAAAACACCATGAAAGTTGTACAATTAATGTTGAATGGTAATCATGGTCTCGTCTCCACGCAAAATGAGTGTGAGTTAAGTGCATACTAAATTATTTTCATGGCGGTTCATTACAAATTCATGAAACGATATTCTGTTCCAAACAGGAGACGCGTCTTATAAGTTTGGTCATCTTAGATGTATTAATACCTTTGATCATAAGTATTTTGTCTTGTTTGTTTTGTTTTATGGCATATCAACCTCAATGGGTCATTTAATACCGGCAACTTTTTTTTTCTGTTAATATTTTTATTTTGTCAAAAATCTATTTCTGGTAATATTTTTTCTCAAAACTTTATAGCTGGTAATATTATTTTTTCAAAAACGTATTGCTGGTAATATTATTTTTTCAGAAACGTATAGCTGGTAATATTATTTTTTTAAGAACATATAGCTGGTAATATTATTTTTTCAAAAACGTATTGCTGGTAATATTATTTTTTCAGAAACGTATAGCTGGTAATATTATTTTTTCAAGAACATATAGCTGGTAATATTATTTTTTCAAAAGCGTATAACTGGTAATATCCTTTTTTCAAAAACTTATAGCTGGTAATATTATTTGTTTTTTCAAAAACGTATAGCTGGCAATATATTTTTTTCAAAAACGTACAGCTGGCAAGATTATTTTTTCAAAAACGTATTATCAGAGGCCTTGTTGTTGGACGTAGTTTATCGTCTTACCCAGGACGCGGATGTAGTTTACCGTCATACCGAGGATGCGCATGTAGTTTATTGTCATACCCAGGACGTTTATCATAAGTAATCAATAGAGATATTTATTAAGCATCACCCAATCAACCATATAGTGTAAACAACTTTTATGCGCATTGGTAGGTCCCGAAATTCACATTTGTACTGAGGCCAGAAGCGAACACAAAATATTCTATATTTGCTTCCTCACTTTGACACTCAGAACTGAAAAAGACAAAAAAATAAAGAAATGGGGGGAAATAACGTTCTTGCATTATTTACATTATTCGGACTGTTATCCTCATCTTCATTGCCATATTCACAACGTTTTGGCTGTTGTACGCTCCGGCCTTCTTCAGATGATTGGAATGAATTTCGAACAGACCCCTTTATTTCGCACACCAAGGTAGATTGTTCTACTTCCACGTGCCATGCCTTTTCTAGATTTCACAGTTATTTCCCTTTAATTCAACCTTTCATGTTTTGGTTTACAACTGCTGTGGCCTGGTATTGAACACACAACTTTTGGGTCTAGTCACTGAATCTAACCAACGTCTTTATACACCGGGATAAACATTCTACACATTATCCCAGTGGATAAACATTCTACACATATATCCATACTCGCCCGTACAAGCGTACACACACACATACACACACACATATACAAACACATACATACGCGATTACACACATAAACAGAAAAAGGAAAAATAATTGTAACATATCATAATTCTTCCACGAAACTCTGGAGTCGAGGTGCTGAATATAACATCAATCAACTGAAAAAATGTTTTTTAATATTATTTTATATATATATTATATATATATATATATATATATATATATATATATATATATCACTTTAAACGCTGTTTTTAGTGGATATCCATAATTCGCTAAAGGCTCCATTTATTTTTTCAAAAGTATCTTTCTTTTCGCCTACGAACTTGAATATTTGAATGTTTCGTACCTGCGCCCCGATTTGCAGGAGAAACCTTCGTTAGGTCTGACGAGCATTTGACCGATTTGGCTACTTGCCAATCAAACAAGGTTGAATGACATCCTTTAAGTGTACACTTCTGATTTTTCAGTTTCTCGACAATGAATAAATGGTGATTTTCCTATCAAAATGTAAATAATTTTTTTAAAGAAGTAACGCCTTTTTATTTAATAATCCAACATATTTTTAGCGCTTTAAACTTAGAACTCGAGGAGGGATGTCCTTAAATATCCTCGTCAGATCGAAACATCCATAGCGATGTCATATATATAGTGGTAGAGTATCTGACTCCTGCCAGATTGTTCGAGATTCGATCCCTGTCCTGTGATGTCTAGCCCACTGATGAGCTGTGATACAGCGAAACAATCGGTATGCGGATGCTATATATGTTCCAAAATCGTGTGAATATGAACAGTACTAAGGATTTTAATTTAATTCTAAAATTAAATTTAGAATTTTTAGTTTCTGTTTTTCAAACATGGTAATTCCTGTGGAGCGATTGGACCATGTTTTTAAATTAGTATATATATATATATATATATATATATATATATATATATGGACAATAACCATAATATACGTTTTGCTGAATATGAAGGAAAAGAAAAACCATATATGTTTTTATTCAGTTGATCTAGATTGTTCACAGTTTTATTTTATGAGAGTACTGAAGCTCGACAGTTTCTACGTCCTTTTAGTCTTCATGGGAGAAAAAAATCTAACAATTCAAGATAAATTGAATAAAAAGTTATAAAATTTTCTTTACACCTCATTCTCAACGAAATTTTTTTTAGATAGAGATAGGATTCACTACTACATGATAAGTATAATTTCGGTTTCTAAGCCAATGTTAAAACCAAGTTAACAGTTTTATCTTTGGTCCAGTTCTATGTTTCAAGCGATTTTTGTATCAAATCAGATTACCTGAGGCATGAAATCGACTTTCACAAAACAGTGTTGATTCTTACGTCCAGACTGCCTCTTATTCTCTCTCACTCTCTCTCTCTCTCTCTCTCTCTATATATATATATATATATATATATATATATACATACATATGTATGTGTATGTGTGTGTGTTTGCATAAGAGCAGAATGTATTATGCAAAACATTCAGACGTATACTACTCCTAACAGAAAATGAAAAACATGTTAATGCAAATATCAGCCATTACCTTTGAAGGAAATACCAAACATTCATCAACTTTGCCGCTTTCCGTTGAAATTTATAAAATCTTTCTATTAGAACAATTGTTCATAAAACAGTTTTCCGAAGTACTTGTTATTTCTCTTTTCTCTATTGAAGGTGGTTTCCTTCTTCCAAATGTATCAACGCCTAACATATGTCATTATTTTCTTTTTTAATCATATGTGCTATCCATTTTAGTATTGGCCCTCATTAAAAGTACTCAAGTGATGTGGTTTCTGTTATTTGGTACGGTTCGTTGTTAATTTGTAGCGTCAGTTAAATACGTTCCATGAAGGTTAGGCATCACTAAAAAAAAACAAAAAAAACTATATGATTCATTCATTGAAAGCCATTTCAAACATGGATGAGAGAAAGCTTTA
Organism: Acanthosepion pharaonis; assembly: GCA_903632075.3. Lineage (NCBI taxonomy): Eukaryota > Metazoa > Mollusca > Cephalopoda > Sepiida > Sepiidae > Acanthosepion > Acanthosepion pharaonis. The sequence continues at coordinate 778,953 of CAHIKZ030000199.1, forward strand.
GTATACAGCTAACAATTTAGATATTTCTGAACGAGAGTCGAACCATGAATTACATTCCTAGGAATGTTTCGATACGATGATCCTATTTAAGATATGTCTCGTGTTCTAAGTTTAATATTTTTGTTTTGAAGCATTTTTCAGTGTTGGATGAAACTACCGCTTTCTCTGCTTAATACTTGTGCAATTTAATTATCTGCTATACTAAATTCTATATAATAGCAATAAAAAGTACGTTAAGAATATACAACACAGACAAATTGAATTAAACTATATAAAACGGCTGTCAATATATTTCATCTAAAAAGGAATTAATACCAAAATGTCAACACTTTGATGTTGGAAAGGGAATGAACAAAACTGTTAGCATCTTCCGTCATTTTGACATGAGAAAATGAATGAACAAAATCGAGGAAGAAGATTGCAACATCGTTCACTGACAATCTTTCGAAGTGTGGGATAAAGGTTCGAAGTTCAGTTGAAGTTTCTTTTATATTGCAAAGTGTAAATATCTATTTCTATATATTTATATACATTGTATGTAGCTAATATAGTCGTCGTTGACACCAGCTCGAATCCGATCATCGGGGTTCTCATCCTTCTTGTCCCCGTCGCCCGCTAGAGCATCGCTACTGAACTTGCTGAAGGGTGGAAGAAAACGATCTCAGTGAGAAATTGTCGAAGTCATTTGCGTCGATTTGATTTTGGCGGACAGCCGTGCGCGTCGGAGTCGACCAAACACTTGGCCCTTCAAAGTGTATTGAGACAGGCGAGATCTGGCAAACCTGGTCGCATCGAGCCTTAGTTACGCGCCATCCCGACTTGTGCTGCCCTCTTTAACCGTTTTGACCGTTGAGATCGTGTAGCCAATATAATTCTGGCATTATCTCATCTAAGGAAAGAAGGATTATCATCTCAGATCGGGCGACCAGGTAACGATTTATAAGAATTCTCGTTTAAAAAGAGATAACATCACTCCTACACATATTATTTATTTCTAGATGATCTCCAGAAGGAGAATAATTCTAATCGAATCGAACGAAATCAACATGGCAGAAGTGCAAGATCTGTTCATGTATGCTAAAGAGAATAAGTTGAGTATAGCAACAAAACAGAAGTAATCGAAATAAAGGGGAAAAAGCGCAATAAATCAGATAATTAGAATGAAGTTAAGAAACTCAATAAATCTAAGCAGAGCAATAAAGCGAGGTGTATTTCTATACGACGAGATGCTGAAAAATCTGTTGTACACACATATATATAAAGACATTATTATGTTTATACATTCTTTTTATAGATACAAATACTTAAGTAAATGCGCCGTTTATAATAAACAGTATTAAACAACATTTACAGGCCTGAAGAATGTCCGAGAAATTTTCAAAGAAAATATTCGTCCTCCGACAGGAATCGAACCCGTATCCTATACGGAACCGCCATATAACCTGACATGCCTTTAACCGATTTGGCCACGGGTAGCAAGGTCGAGTTGCTGTCTTTAAACTAAAATCTTTCATGATTCTCTCACGTACATTCATATCTGTTCATGGCGTATCCAAATGTAAACAAATGACGTCACACATTATGAAATGGACAAAGTCCGGCAGTTATTTTAAGACATTTTTATGTTTATACATTCTTCTTATAGACACAAATATTTAAGTAAATGCATTATATTTATATTTATAAAAGTAAATGCATTATATATATATATATATATATATATATATATATATATATATATATAGAGAGAGAGAGAGAGAGAGACACCTAGTGAGCCAGACAAACCTACCTAGGTTTCACCTAAACGGATCGTTAGGGAAAGTCGGCTTTCCCTGACGATCCGTTTAGGTGAAACCTAGGTAGGTTTGTTTGGCCCACTAGGTGTATCTAGGTCTGCTCTACGGTTGTATTGAGTTCTTTTATTAGTTAGTTGTTTACTCGTATCCAGTTTTTTTCTTTGGGCTTCAAACCTGCATCTGTGCGATTTTTTTCGACAGACTTTCATGTTTGTAGCTCTTTCTTTTTTAAAAACCTTTTTTCCCTCGAGATTGATTTGATTATTGGCAAATCAAAAATTCTGGGTTTTTTCGAAACGAGTATAGTTATATATATTTTTGTATATATATATGCATATATATATATATATATATATATATATATATATATATATGTATGTATGTATGTATGTACAAGGAGAGACAGGGAATGGTAACTTACTAGCCTTTTGTTTGACGTCGAGTGGAACATCAAAATCTTACATCAATAAGATCATATAATCAAATCAATCTGTTATTTGTGATTTTGTAGCTCTAGTACACGACGTTCAAAGAAGATTGCTCTCCGCTAAGACGTATATAGTAAATTTAATTCTGAATTTATGAGAACGGTTCCATACAGCTGATAGTTTAGTTATTTCTGAATGGGTTTTGGCGCCATGTATCATGTCCATACTGAAATCTCTATCCGACGAGGCTATTAAAAAAAATAAAAAATAAAAACGAAAAAAAAAACATAACCCGTCTTTTCAGGTTAATCCGTTAGAAATAAAATGGAAATAGAAATAAAGGGTTCATTTCGTCATTCCAACCACCTGAAGAAGGACGGAGCGTACAACGGCCGAAACGTTGTGATAAATATGGAGACAAAGAGGACAATAATCCGAATAATGTAAATAATGTAAATAATACTCATCTCAGAAATATAGACAGAGACGATATCACTCTTTCCGAAATTGGTTGAAAATAAACTGAATCTTTAAAAACATGAAATAAATATACTATATATCTTCATTGCGCCATAGGATACATTGGAAAACTTTCCTTACATTTATCTACATACAAAAAATCTCCCATCTCCATTTAATGGTCATGGTAATATTAGCTGTTTCCTTATCAGGAAACATTCGGTGTTTGTCGAACGAGCAGCTTGCACTACTGTCGGTTGAAATTTATAAAGTCTTTCTCTTTTTTCACTTTCTCAGGAAAAAAGGTGCTACGGACATATTTAACGCTGTAATGATTTTTTAGCATTAATTAATTTTTAAATTGTTCATTGCAATAGTAGCTAAGATATAGAAAGCGGAGATAATAGATTTGGGGATTTTGTAGAGAAAAGATGGCAATATATCACGTTGGGTTATAGGTAATTTTAGTGTTAGACATTCACGAATGTTTACCAATCAACTACAGAAGCGTTAGTACGATCATTGTTCGCTTCATAGAAACGGGAAACATGTGTAATCGATCCTGATGTGGTCGAAGAACTTCTACTAATCCCGGATCATCTGTGCTGGTAAGAAGTACTGTTCAGTAAATCCCAGTAAATCGATGAGAAAATTAATGGTAGGACGCTGGGGTATCTAGAATTTTGATTCAGTCAGACACCAATAAATTCCATCGTACTACGTCCAGTTTGTCCACAAATTTCATAGTGGTTGTATTAAAATAAAATCGTAAATGAAAAATAATGTATCATATTTTGTAAATGACTTATGTATCATAGAAGAAAGTATCATGTTTTGTAAATGACTTATGTACCATAGAAAAGGTATCATGTTTTGTAAATGGTTTATGTATCATAGAAAAAGTATCATGTTTTGTAAATGGTTTATGTATCATAGAAAAAGTATCATGCTTTGTAAATGGTTTATGTATCATCGAAAAAAGTATCATGTTTTGTAAATGATTTATGTATCATAGAAAAAAGTATCGTGTTTTGTAAATGATTTATTTATCATAGAAAAGTTATCATATTTTGTAAATGATTTATGTATCATAGAAAAAGTATCCTGTTTTGTAAATAGCTTACGCATTAGAGAAAACGTATCATGTTTTGTAAATTATTTATTCATCATAGAAAGACGTATCATGTTTTGTAAATGGTTTATGAATCACAGAAAAATCGTATCGTAATTTTAAATGATTTAGTCATCATAGAATAACCTGATCAGTGCAAGACGAGGCGGTGAAATGGTTAGCAAGCTCGTTTTGCTAGAACATTTAGGAATGAATAGTGAGTTCCTTACAAGGTGCCCCATACTTTCGGCCCTGTGCCACATCTTTGCTACGCTTGGAAAATCCCTAGAAAAACCGTATCATGTTTTGTAAATAATTTAAGTATCATAGGAAAAAATTATCCCGTTTTGTAAATGGTTTAAAGATCATAGAAAACATGTCTCATGTTTTGTAAATATTTTACGCTTCAGATATTAACACTTCGTTGATTGGGATTATTTTCTAAGCGTAGATTAGATGTAGCACAAGGAATCTTGGGGCACATAGTGACGGTCGAACAGATCTAGTGAGACAAGCTTGCTAAACATTACACCACGCCGATGTGCTCACGCTTTGTTGGTTGTGTAACGTCGAAACATATTTTGGATTGTTGGAGATTTCTTAAAGTACCCGGTTTTGCCAGGTGTTATAGTATGACCTACTGTGTTAAGTGATGCTGCAATTGATCCATATTTTGTTTTCCTGATAATATAATCACCGAATCATATGCCGTCAAGACTCTTTAGGGCTATGGTGGATGGAATACGATGACTTTATTGCAAAGATATGTGCTTCTTAGAAAGGAGCGAGCTTTTATCGCATTTTTCAATGCGAATTTCTCCAGGAAGAATTTTGAAGGACTAAATATTGAATGATGTTGACAAACTGAATGGATACATAATCTCCCGATCAAACACTTTGGATTACTTTCCATGGGAACACCTCAAATAAGTAGCGTAATAATATAGAATATTACAAACACTAAAGAATAACATAGCAATTGAATTTGAAGGCTGATTAACATTGTTTGCAATAATGTTCAGTCTGTCCATAGACACTCGTGGTACATGGCTACAGAGTAAGTGGTAAAGAGCACAGTCTATGAGGATATGTGGGGATAAGATTTCAAGCGTTATTTTGGTGTTGGTGGGAGGCGTATACACGTATAAAGGAAATAGGCGCACCAGTAAGAATCGAACCTGCGTCTTCTTAATTAATGTAAAAAAAAAGGCGGAGTGCCTACTCAAATATGCATATCACCTAAAGGTAACATTTGAAATAATAAGAATATGACAAATTAAAAAATAAAATCAATTCATTAAAAAATATAATACACACACACATAAAACACATACACAGCCACACAGCCATACAGAAACACACAAATATAAACACACACTTACATATACAAACACACAAGAACACACAGAATTGTCCGCACACAACCCGCATATATATATATATATATATATATATATATATATGAAATAGCTATATATAATTTTTTATATATCAAGAACAATTTTGGAGGAAAGATGTATGACAAAGTTGAAAAGTTTTCGTGTGACGCGTTTCGTTTTAGGACTTCATCAGAATAAGATTTTTTACTTAAACAAACCTATACATCTTTCCTCCAATATATATATATATATATATATATATATATATATATATATATATATATATATTGTTACGTTAACCCCATATTTGTACCCTCACCTCAGATTTTATAAGTATATTTTCAGTACCTTTTGTATTTGCGACGAAACATATGAATCTTAACTTCTTTATTTCTTAAATATGCAGATTGTGAGATACATATTGTATTTATACCCAGTTCAGTCAGGGCCAGTTCTCGGAAAAGAACCTTCCCTTCTACCCCCATCTCATACCTGGTCCCTTATGCGTAAGCCAAACAAACGCTGTTTAACAGATAGGTGCGAATGATGTTAGCCAGTTCCATAGTAGCTGGCCAAAAACGAACGCTGTTTGACAGATAAGTGTGGACGACATTAACAGGGTCCGTGAATGACGCATACCTTTTTGGGAGGGGGGGGCACGTGAGTCAGCATATAGCAGTTTCCGTTTCGCACGTGTTGAGGTAACAACACCCACACATAGTTGCTGGCTATCGGAGGAGTCGGACGTCACCAAAAACCAATCTTAGCTATTTGCCATTAGAAGAAGCGGTTGTCACCAGAACCAGACTTCGTTGTTTGATGCCAGAAGAATTAGATGCCACCAAAAACCAAAGGACCGAGGCGAGAATCTAGATCAACATCGTCAACCCAAGTTAGCTATATTCCCGTGATTTTTCTGTGTTTTCTCCTCGCCATCAACACGGATCGGACGTTGCCAGTCAAGAATTCTTGTTAGAATATTGTCAATCCCAACCGTTACTTTCAAAGATGCGTATGAATATCCTTTGAACAAACTGTACCCCGATAATAGTCAATCGACGTCGATTCCAACCTTATGTAAGATTCTGCATGTTTTTCCATATCTTATAATCTATTTCCGTATTGGTATGTATTTCGCCGCATTAATATTTGTTTAATTAGTAACTTATCTCCACATCCCTTGTATTATTTAGTTTTCTTTTTCTTTTTCTTAAATTCACACTCCGTGTAATCTATAAATAAAACCTTTGTATTATATATTCTCGTGTTGTCTTCTGTTGTTCTGTGTCTGCGAGTTGTTCATTTTCTCTCTGCGTTTACCGACGTCCGGAATTGGAGAATTCCCCTCCCAACGTTCTTTTCTTTATTTTTATATCGAACCTTGGGATCTCTTACTTATTTTTATTCTATTTTCTCGTTGCGTCCCGGCTATCGTAGTCCCAACAAAACCCCGGGCGTAATATATATATATATATATATATATATATATATATATATATATATATATATATATATATATAAAATACGGATAGAAAACTAAGCAGATATGTGTTTTGAGAAAAAAGTGAGTGTGCAATAAAAGAAAATTAAAACTATAATTAATTGTGAAGCTCATTTTACAGTCGCGGTTTAAACACAGGACATCAGATAGTGGTCTCTTCTACAAGGGGAGATGGAGGTTCGAATCTTGCTCGAAGGGACATTACCTTTATTAAGGTATATCGAGTACCACGGCCGATAAATAAATACTGCCTAAAATAAACTGAAAATCTACTCAAATAAAATACGGGTATCTTCTAAAAATAAAATTTGAAAATATATATATATATATATATATATATATATATATATAAAGAAAGAACAGTAAGATATATAATCCGGTGTTCTTATAGATATTTTTATTTTTACAAAATAGTGCTCGATGTAAATTTACAGAGCATTAATGTTATAAATTAATTGATTTAAAATATGTTTTTCCGCTACACAGTTCTAACTATGTTTCAAAATGGAAGCTAAAAGCCGCGAATTTAATTTTGTAATTAAATTTAAGACATTAGTTCCATTTCATCCTAAAGCGAATTTTGGAATAACTTTTAAAATCACTGGGTTTTAAAGACACAGCTAAAACAAAATTCTTGTTTCCAAGGTTATAGATAAATCTATTTTTCTAGACAGGGGTGTCTAGGTGTTCAATATGTCTATATTTTAATGTATCAGTTATTGTTACTTTTGGTAATGGGTAGGGGTGTATTTTTCAATGCAATCTAACTTCCGTTCAAAGCGTGTCGTCTGGATTTTTTTTTTTTTTTTTTAATTTATATTGTTAACGGCTAAAATTCTTACGGCATTTTTTTTTTCCTATGTATATTTAACGATTTCTTTTTGGGGGCATTTAGGTAAGAATACTTTTTATTTAACTACGATTTGAAATATTTTTACTTTTAATTTTATTATACTATAATTCTTTCAAGAACAATTTAAATGTAGTTAGAAGCCTTTACAGTTTGTAGAATTATTTTCACATCAAGTATATTACGATTTTTAAAATTTTATATTTAAATATTACTAAAGTAATATTTTACTTCCCTGATTTAGTAAACTTCATTTATTTATTTAATTACAGTTTAAAATAAGTTTAGGTTAGAATTCATTTTAATTTACTACAATTTTAATTACAACTTTAAAATATTTTCATTAGTAGGTTTTATAGACTATGTTTCATTTAATGGAAGTAAATAGAGTTACTTACAGTCAGTAAAATTATTTTTCTATATCAAGTATATTTATTTATATTACGATTTTAAAAAAAATTTATATTTAAATATTTTTTATTTTTTAAGTAATTTTTTTTCCTTTACGGCAAAAATAGCTAATTCATTTCTCTGATCTAGTAAACTTTATTTATTTATTTATTTATTTACAATTTAAAAGAAGTTTAGGTTAGAATTCATTTTAATTAACTACAATTTTAATTACAACTTTAAAATATTTTCATTATTAGTTTTTATCGTCCATATTCCATTTAATAGAAGTAAACGTATTAATGTTACTTACAATCAGTACAATTATTTTTCTATATCAAGTATATTTATATTACGATTTTTAAAAATTTTATTTTTAAATATTATTTAAGTAAATTTTTTTTTATGGCAAAAATAGCTAATTTATTTCTCTGATTTAGTAAACTTTATTTATTTATTTATTTAATTACATTCTAAAATTTTTTAGGTTAGAATTCATTTTAATTAACTGCAATTTTAATTACAACTTTAAAATATTTTCATTATTATTATTTTTTTAATTTTTATTATAGACTATATTTCATTTAATAGAAGTAAATGTATTAGGGTTACTTACAGTCAGTAAAATTATTTTTCTATATCAAGTATATTTATATTACAATTTTTAAAATTATATTTAAATATTTTTTTAAGTATAATTTTCTTCTTTACGACAAAAATAGCTAATTTATTAGACTTTATTTATTTAATTACAATTTAAAAGAAGTTTAGGTTAGAATTCATTTTAATTAATTTAAATTTTAATTACAACTTTAAAATATTTTCATTATTAGTTTTTATAGACTATATTTCATTTTATAGAAGTAAATGTATTATAATTACTTATTTTTTTATGAAAAAACAGTAAATGTAATAGAATTACTTACAGTATATAAAATTAATATTGCATGTTAAATATAAGTATGTATATTACATGATCCTATTTTATAAATTTATTTTTATTTTTTAAATATTATTTAAGGAAAATTTTTGACAATGACGGCATAAAATAGCTATTTCATTTCTCTGATTCAGTAAATTTTAATTTTTTATAAACTTAGTAATATATAGAGTCTGTCTATATTTCTGAGATGAGGTATTATGTACAGTATTTACATTAGTCGGACTAAATACTTAAATATTTTAAATACAAAGGATAAATAGATTGAAAGATCAGAAGGTGACGCACAAGGTCCATCACCCACCAGTGAAAGCAGTAGTCAACATCAGCCAATATCAGCTGAGTGCCTCTGAGGAGTCAGTGTTGAATAAGGGTCTCAACTTCGCCACAACCATCAGACGGGTGCCATACTTGGACATCATTGCCAGAGTAGAGGAGGTAGCCTTGAACATCCCTCAGGCTCAGGCGGATGAACTGAGATGGAAAGTGAGACAGGCCTTGGAGAGGGCCAAGCTGCCCAGGTGTAACATAACAAAACTGGAGACTGGCGATTGAATCACTATAGAGGAACGAAAACATCAACATACTACCGGCTGACAAAGGCAATGCGACTGTAGTGATGGACAAATCAGAATATACAAGAAAACTGGAAGACCTCATTAGCAATGGTAGCTACAGCAAAGTGAAAAAGGATGCTACTATGAAAACGGAACGCAGCGTTACACCAAGTTACCTCACATATACGGTCTCCCTAAGATTCACAAAGACGGTATTCTACTCAGGCCGATTGTTAGTTGCCAAGGCTCCGTGTGCCACCCTCTGAGTCGCTTCCTTGTAGATATAATTGACCCATTGATCGGAAAGTCTCTGTCATATGTCCGAAACTCCGCCCACTTCGTGGAAATAATCAAAGATGGTCCCATCCTATCCAACCAGATGGTGAGCTTAGACGTGGTGAGTCTGTTCACCAAGGTACCCGCAGAGGAGGCACTCTCAGTAGTCAGAGACAGATTGACCTCTGACTCTTCCCTAGAGGAGCGGACCAGTATTCCAATAGATAATCTGATGGAGATGTTGAATTTCTGTACACAAACAACACACTTCGGAATGGGATCACACATATATCGACAGGATGAGGGCTTAGCAATAGGCTCGCCATTATCACCAGCAATGGCGAATATATACATGGAATACTTTGAAGAAATGGCATTAGAGTCTATATCGCTAAAGCCAACTATATGGTTAAGGTACGTAGATGACACCTTCATACTCTGGCCACATCAGGAAGATGTCCTGGTTCTAATGGACCATGTGAACTCAATAAGACCTTCGATACAATTCACAATGGAGAAAGAGAGTAACAACTCACTCCCATTCCTGGATGTACTAATATCTCGAACAGAGCATGGGTTCAAGACATCCGTATACCGTAAGCCAAAATTCACCGGACAGTACCTCAATTTCGACTCCCACCACCCATACAGCGTAAAGAAAGGGATCGTCCGATGCTTACAACACCGAGCAAAAGTCGTAAGTGGCGATCCAGAGACATTAGATAAGGAATTGGTCAGTATAAGTAGTACCCTGCAACGTAACAACTACCCTGGGTACATGGCAGCAGCCCCAAAAAACTGGGATAGGCTGGTACAAGAGGAGGAGGAGGACAACAACACTCAGAAAACAGTCTGCCTGCCTTATGTGAAGGGGTTATCAGAGAAAATACAAAGGATCTGCGGTCCATATAACATCAGGACAACCTTCAAAAGCGTGACAACACTTCGCAGATATCTCTCACGAGTGAGACTCCTCACAGAGGGGAACATGACTAAAGACTGTGTGTACGCTATCCTGTGCAGCTGCGGAAAGGAATATAAAGGAGAGACAGGCCGCCCCCTCAAGGTAAGACTTCAAGAACACCAGAAAGCTGTAATGTGAGGGGAAATAGAAAAATCAGGCGTGGCTGACCACATATGGAGAGAGAAGGGAGATCACCGCCCCCTGTGGGATCATGTTGAGATCATAGACAGGGAACACCATTGGAAAATTCGTAAACTTAAGGAATCAGCACATATGCTAGGCCACAAAAATCCCCTGAGCCGACCAAGCATAGAAATAAATACATATGGGAACCAGTAATAAGGAGTGCCGGAGAAAAGCAATGATAACAAAGTTGCAATATGAACTCTGGTAAAGACATGCAATGATAACAGCAAAATTGCAATATGAGCACTGGTAAAAAATGATGCTGAAAACATTAGGTTTATAATACTCAGAAGTTCATACCCAGATGTCCTCAAGGACACATGGCACAGTGGATAAAGACGTTGGTTAGATCCAAAAGAAGGTGAGTTCAATACCTGGTTAAGGCAGTGGAGAATTTTCAGAGGGAAAATTAGCAGGAGATAACTGATAACTGACATCCATCAAACATGGCACGTGGAACTAGAACAGTCTACCCCAGTGATCGAAATAAAGAGTTCAGTTCGAAATTCCAACCACCTGAAGAAGGCCGGAGCGTACAAAGGCCGAAACGTTGTGACAAATATGGCGACAAAGATGAGGACAATAGTAATATATAGTTTCTCATATATGCACAAAGGACATGGGTCATTTAATGACCTACATATTCTAGCTTTTCTTATTAACTTGTTTTGATTTGATTCTTTAGGTGCCAGATTTTTATTTGATTCTTTTAGGTGCCAGAAGTACTTCGATAGAGATGTCTGATTTTTATATTTATTTATCCTAAATGAAGTTTGATGTTGGTTGAATCTTTTTTGGAACTCGTGCATAGTACAACCTATATATATTTTTATGTTTTCAGGACTTTCAATCGAAGAGATATTGCATTGGTATACTAATGATTCAGTGCGACATTTATTTTGTAGTGGGCAATTTTGAGGGTTTCTACAGTTACATAATTTTTGTTTATTTTCATCAGTTTTTATTTTTATTTTGCCATTGTCGAAATTTTTTGGGTTTTGGTATAAGTGTTTATTTAAGATATTAGCATTATGGTTCTTAATAATTTTTTCTAAGTTTTGCGTACAGCTGTAATTCAATTTCAGTGTGTTTTTATTGAAAATAGTACTTAGTTTACTTTCGCTAGTAAAATGCTTGACTATTAATGCGAGGAATTTTTGTCCTAATTTGTTCTTTACCATTTGGTTGTATGGGGGCGTATACCAAATTATTTTTCTACATCTGTTTTTTCTATGTTTTTCATTTTCATTTTTTATATAAGTTAGTTTTGGGTTTTTGTAGCCACTTACTTTTTGAGCCTTATTATAGGAATTAATATGCTCATCGAAAATCTTGTCATTTGCTGAATTAGTGCCTATTCTTTTACTGATAGATAACAGTATATGTTTAATTATAGTTGGGGGGTGATTTGATTTAGGGTGTATATATAAAGGATTGGTGTTTGGTTTTTTATAAGTTGTGTATTTATTTTTATTTGATCTAATGTTATATCTAAGAAGTTCACTTTTTTTTAATTTAGTGCTAACCGTAATTTTTAAGCCCATGCTTTTAAATTCTTTATATAAAACCTTTCTAATTCTATCTATTTTGAAGCTGATTGAGTTTCTAATAACCATAAGGCCATTGTCTCTGTACAAACCAATGTCAGTTATATTAATATCACGGTGCGCTGTAAGGTTGTATAATATAAAAAGACCAATGAGATTAGAAGAGTCTAGTGATCCCATTGTGATGTCGAAGTGGTCATATGAATTCTTAATCCATTGCTCACCTTTATGTATAAGTACCGATTTTTTCGCATATAGAATAATGTTCTTTTCTTCATCTGTAATATCTGTATAGTGGGTGGCAAAGTCCAACGCATTCAAAAATAGTTATTTAAATTGTTCTTGAAAGAATTATAGTATAATAAAATTAAAAGTAAAAATATTTCACATCGTAGTTAAATAAAAAGTATTCTTACCTAAATACCCCAAAAAGAAATCGTTAAATATACGTAGGAAAAAATAAATAAATAAAATAAAATAAAATGCCGTAAGAATTTTAGCCGTTAACAATATAAATTTTAAATAAAAAAATAAATAAATAAAATCCAGACGACACGCTTTTAACGGAAGTTAGATTTCATTGAAAAATACACCCCTACCCACTACCAAAAGTAACAATAACTGATACATTAAATATAGACATATTGAACACCTAGACACCCCTGTCTAGAAAAATAGATTTATCTGTAACCTTGGAAACATGATTTTTGTTTTAGCTGTGTATTTAAAACCCAGTAATTTTAAAAGTTACTCCAAAATTCGCTTGAGCATGAAATGGAACTAATGTCTTAAATTTAATTACAAAATTAAATTCGGGGCTTTTCGCTTCCATTTTTGAAACATGGTTAGTACTGTGTAGCGGAAAACACCATATTTTAAATCAATTAATTTTATATATATATATATATATATATATATATATATATATATATATATACGGGTTGTGGTAGAATTACCTCATACAAATTCATAGAAATGCCTCCTATATCGTGGTAAGACACTAATGGCAATGGAGTCTTCATCTAGCTAAAGTCCTACCTTAATGTAAGAGGTATTTCTGTAGGCAAGTTCGGTTCGCTCCGTCGGGCTATATGGCCTAAGACGCACCACAGCTATTGTACTAGATGTGGTGCGCCTACGACCCTAATGGGGACTGATGATCGTGATTTCCCGGGAAGTATGTGTGTGTGTTTTCTGCCGCGTTTTCTTTCTCTCTCTCTCTCTCTCTCTCTATATATATATATATATATATATATATATATATATATATTATAATTTTACGTACTAATAAAAAACAAATTGCTCACTACAAAGATGCATTCTTGTTTTGATGCGACTGCATCTCCATTTTTGTCTCTCAACATTCAAGATGCAGACGCATCGAAACAAGAATGCATCTTTGTAGTGATCTAGTTGTTTTGGCCGTATGTTAATATATATATATATATATATATATATATATATATATATATATATATATATACGAATACGTAAGGTGCATTTATATATATTTTGCATGTAACATTTGGCTGTGTTCATTATTTCCTCTTCCCTCCCAATACCAAAATAAGGTCTATACAAATAGGGAGTTGTTTGCTTTTGCCCTATCAAAGAAGAGCTAAAGCCTTATTTTTTTTATTTTGGACCAATTGATGTATTGACTTTTCTTACCGGTCTATTAAATTAACAGACAGCTGTCTTCTGTACATTGTATTATCATATTCATTTCTTACTACATGCACAATCAGCGACATTTTCAATAAATAGGGATACCGAAACAATTATATACTAAATAAAATATACGAAGTGAGAAACACTTATAATAACTGTATTTACAACGTGATGAAGATGTGTGTACTGGGCTGTCTAGCCTTGAGTGGTATCCTATCTAAGAGAAGGATTACTCTTAATTCCAAGCCGTGAATTCTATATTTTCCAAGAATAAAAAGACAAGGAATCTATGGGGATTCATCATAGCCTGTTTTATTTGTGTGTATTACAAGCTTTTTTAAGTTAAATTCTTTCGCCACACACAAAACATCCACAAATTAATATGCGGACAAGAAATAAACTTAAATAAAAATGCCTACTGGACGCACGCAAACGTATGCACTTTATCATCCGAATCCTGCATAATTAGAATTATGATACACATACACACATGAATTATGTTAACCTATGCTACTTGACAGGACAAATATATGAAAATGCTCTCCAAAAAAGCGTTTTTAAAAATAAATTCCTTTACCTAATCCTTATAAATAAAACCGAGTCATCCTAAATGAAACGTTGACACAGAAAAAAAAAACTATGTGGTTCAACACCTCGCTTCTGCAAACTTGCATATATTAACATCGGACAGTATTTTCTAAAGTTAATCAATAAACACTTCCAAAAAATATCATTGTAAGATTTTGAATAGGAAAACAATTAAAATTAGCTACTCTTGTACCAACAATATTTTTAAAATTATTACATCACACAACAACCAAATTTTCAGGAATTTCTAGGGGACTAACAACAAACCTGGCATTGCATCCTCCTGTCTTATGTCTCCATTAGAGGGCAAATGCAAAGCGACCAGGATTATATATTAAGCAAAGAAAACATGGAAAATAAAAAAAGTTTACATTGGAATTCTCGCGGGGGAGGGGAAACAGAGATTTTATACCCATGAGCACGCATTCACTAGCCGTAAAGTTAAACACGAATATGAATGCAAGGCGTGCAATTTAAAAGAAAAACAACAACAGTAATCCGTTTGTAAGCAAGAAAATGTTTTAAAAAGCGAAGCCTTATAACAACCACAACAATCTCTGCCAACAGGAAAAATTAGCAATAATGATATTTCCGGATCCAAAGAACCTTTTTAACCAGAAATACGAAGTCTTGAGTCCTTGCATACATATTAAGAAATTCCTCTTAATCACATATGAGTCTGGATAAAAAAGAATGTACATTTCAATTATCCACTCGTGTATACCCTTGCTTTTCTTCTCTTCCCGATTCTTCTTTTTTTGCTTTTCTTTTCTCCCCCTTCCCCTTCTCTTTCTATTACACCCAATATCGTACGTTTGTTTATTCATTTTTTAAATATAGCGTTCAATATATATATATATATATATATATATATATATGCCATTTGTATACAGTACTGTTTCGCTGTATCACAGCTCCTAAATGCTACTAGACAACCGAATGCCTCAAGCCCGGATCGAAACCCAACTAAGCCATCTTCACTCGACAGAACGAATCAGCCAAATCTAGAGTATTGTTTTTTCTTTTTACAAATGTAAACAAAGGCCAATGTTACAGCCTTTTTGATGAAGAGCTTCGCATTTATGCAGGTGGCCGTTGACTTTTTTTAGAATTAGATTGTCATTCAACAGTGCTCAATTGAAAATATATTTGCAAGAGCTAATACATGCATGAAATTATATATATATTTAAAATTTGCATCTTCATCATTTGGGATGAAGATGCAAATTTTAAATATATATAATGTGGTTATCTTATATTCATTTGTGATAAATGATATGTATATGTATGTGTGTTTGCATATATATATATATATATATATATATATATATATATATATATATATATATATATATATATATATATATATAGAGAGAGGAGATACCTATGCTCAAAATACACACACACGGATATATCCATTTATATGAAGATATTAGTTTTATGTATATAATTCGAAAAATTGTTGGAAAGTGTTTTATTGTTACATTTAATTGTTAATTATTGATGTATTAAATGCATTTTTTATATTTTGTGTATGAATTGCATACATATAAACATTGTTTGTTTGCTAGACATGCCGGGTATAAGAGAAAATTTGCCAAAATTGTGTAAACGCATTTGTTACATTAAGGCCTGAACCGTTGTATCTTAGAAATGATTAAAGATATCTTTCTGGAATACTGTTATTTTTCATTTCTACTGTTCCTTCATTTTTAAACTTATTCGCCGTTCCCTTGATGGTTCTTGAATGGAATGGAATGAAGATGGAAGACAGAGCATGAATGTTAGTACCATTACTGAAGGCCTCAAGGATCTTTTCCATCTCACCATTGCTGATTTGAGAATACAGGTAGGGTGACAAAAAATTGTTTTAACCTGTCCTCTGACAAGCTGAATAACTCGAAGGGTTTTTCAGTGATTATTACGGCAAATGGTGTCAAGGTTGCTAAACGTCGTATCTGATAACGTGAGAAAATGAAACTCAATTAGTTTAGCGGTTTTGTAGATATTAAACATTCTGTGGGGTGGACAATTATGCTGTTACAGAATTATAGGCGCCATACATATATATATATATATATATATATATATATATATATATATATATATATATATATATATATATTGTCACCTGCAGACGAACTGTTTCTGCTGTATCACAGCTCTTCAGTGTGGTTAGACGTCCGATTACTTCAAGCCGGGATCGAAACCCGACCGATTTGGCATTTGTCAGAATGCTATCCCTAGGCTATCACCGCACAGTAGAGATAAAGGGAAATTTTAACATTTTTCTATACGAAATACAACAGTGACCAGGAGAGCTCAATTCATTTGAAGAGCAATGCGCTAATAGCAGTATCTCTCTCTCTCTCTCTATCTATCTATCTATCTATCTATCTATCTATATATATATATATATATATATATATATATATATATATATATATATCTTAGGAAAACAATTAAAATTTCATTGTTTATTTTATCTACTGCTGAAAATTTATTGAAATGTTTGACAAACTCAATCAAAGTGTATCCTGTCTTTTGGCGCTGTTTGATGCACAGAATCGATGAAGAAAACAAAGACATGGAGGAATCAAAGACGAATTTATTCAGTTTCGAAGACTTCATAATGATGATGTTTGAAGCTCTTGATCACAGTTTTGGCTCGATGCACATAAAAAGCCCCAGTGTTAACGATAATTTAATGGAAACGGCGATGTAGTTGATAGTCAAGGAGAACGTCTACCAAACTATCAGTAAACGTTTTGATTATAACCTGTTGGCATTTACCTTTATCTTGTTCCTGATTAGACTTAACTATGTATATACATAGTTACTGATCAAAATCTGCAAGACAATCCGTAGTAAGAAAAGAGTGCTGAATTGTTAGGTACTATCAGTGGATGCTGGTCGATCGCCTTACAGATGAAGAAGTGACGAGGGAAAACAGACGTATCTTTCTACAGTAGGATATTGAGAATAGCATGGACGAATCATATGAGAAACGTAGAATTTTTAAGGAAAACGAGAGCTAGGACACTCAGAATCAGAAATGAAATTAGAAAAGAAATTTCTTGGAAACTAATGAGAGATGGCGGTTTAAAGAATTTAACATTCATTTGACCGAAGCGTTAGGAAATTGTGGAGAGCAAGCACGGTTCATTTTCTGAAGGTCACACTAGGTAAAAAAGATTAAGTTAGATCTTTACCAAAGTTATACAGGCAGTACTTAGCATGACATCCGGTTTCAACTCTCGATACGGGTGGAGGCCATGACTTTGAGCAGAGGATCACTTGTACTGGATTGCATTTCTACTCTGTGATGTTGTACTCCATCATTTGTTTTGGTTTTGCGGGACCTTAGCGAAAATTCTATATTTTTTGGATGTACAGTATTCCATCAATTTTTACATGAGATAACTGTATATTTATATCGAAGCTGGTTACGAACAACGATCACTGACGCCAAAGCCAGGATATCGAATGCTGATTATTGGATCCGCTTGTCCCCGTTCCACTTGGGAAATTGACAGAAAACAACTTTCATCGCCTTATTTCTCCCGATTCGATATTGCAAAGCACTAAGCTAAGCTTTGTAAATATCAATAGAGAGGCAAGAAGAAAATGAAGTGAGCAATAGAAACAGTAGAAGAAAAAGGAGGAGGTGGAATTAAGAGAACATCACTAACAAGACGACGAAGTGGGAGGGCTTAATGAAGAAGTAGAAGAAGGAAGAGAAGGATGAGGAAAAGGAGAAGTAAAAGAAAGAAGGTGAGCTGAAGAAGAAGATGGAAAAGAAGGAGGATAAGAAGAAGTAGGAGAAAGAGGATATTAACAAGAAGAAGACGAATGAGAAGAAGGAAGAAAAAAAGAAGAATTGGAAGAAAAAGGACGTGGAGCCTAGGAAAAAAGGCAAAGAAGGAAGAGTTCGGCTGCAGAAGTAGAAGGAAATAATAGGAAGGAGGAGGAGGTTAAGAAAGTGAAGTCGGTGAAGATAAAGAATTAGAAAAAGTGAAGGAGAACAAAGTGTAGGAAAAGAGGGAGAATAAGAGTAAGGAGGAGGTTGAGGAAGAGAATTCGAAGAAGAAGAATTCGAAGAAGAAGAATTCGAAGAAGAAGAAGAATAATTCGAAGAAGAAGAAGAAGAAGAAGAAGAAGAAGAAGAAGAAGAAGAAGAATTCGAAGAAGAAGAAGAAGAAGAAGAAGAAGACTACAACGACGACAAAAACTTTTCAACTTGGGAGAAGTAAAGAGAAAAAAAAACTAGAAAGAATAAAAAAAAATACACCTCAAAACAACCAGTAATTAAATTACTTCGGGTGATTTTAAAAGTTAAAGACAAAAGAAAAAAAGAAAGAAAAAGGAGGGCAAGAAGAGTTGTATTGGGGGTATCTAAAAAGATGTATAGCCCGAGGAAAAAAATTGGCACCACTCTGACAATTTGCTGCTCTCGGATATCTCGCTGTCAAAATTTGAGTAGAATTAATGTCAGTTTTGCAAACGAACAAGAGCTGTATTTTCCAGACTTCTTTTTGACATAGAAATTCGCCGGAGTAACAATTTGCATCAATAATAAAACTTAGTTTACTTTTCTTTTTGTTTTTAGTTTATGTAGGTCCATGATAAAGCAGTAGGAATGCGACTCAGAGGTTTTCTGTCCAATAACAATTAATTACTCGTTTTCGCGTTTATCATTGAAAATTTATCGGCTTGTACAAAGAGAATAACTTCAAAGCCTTAAAAAGTAGTCTATATTAATAATGTGCCTTTCCCTTTATGCCCAAATATATATGCACGCGCGTGTGCGCGCACACACACACACGCCTATATATATATATATATATATATATATATATATGCGTGCACGCACCACACACATATATGTGTGTATACACACACACGCACGCATATAAATTTAAGGAGTTTATATACTTCTTATATTTATTTTCCATGCCACAACAGATAGTCGAGGGGGTGGTGTAATTTTTGAAGAAGTGAGAAAAAAAAAAAAAAAGCCCTTCCACAAGACATTCAGATGTTTGGTCAGATTTTGGTAATTGGTTTAAAAATCGCTTGGAACGTGAAACTGACATGCATTGTTGATTCCTATCTATCTATCTATCTATCTATCTATCTATCTATCTATCTATCAGTATGTATCTGTGTCTGGGTGTGGGTTTCTGTGTGTGTTGCTTCTTAGCATGAACATTTTTTATCACTTTGAAACACCTGTTCTCAAAGGATCACCGACGTTAATTCTGTTCAGTACCTAACCGCTTAGGAAGAAGAGTTACTGTAACCTTGGATGTGCGGGTGGTGTAACTGATAAGGGCTTAGAGCTGGAAATCGGAGAGCCGACTTCCAATTACAGTCGTTGTTTTCCCTTTCGCGCAAATACTCTTGGGAAAGGTTTAAATCAACCTCTTCTACCCACCAGATATGGGTTAATTATTAGAACATGCATCAGTAAAAATCATTAGCTCCAAAAACTTCTTAAAATCTAAAAGTATTTTCTGGCTTTAAGTAACCTGCAAAAGGTTGATAAATCTTTAAAAAAAATCAATTAATCAATGTAGATATTCCTCTTACCATTCCTCTTTCAAATTATTGATATCAAGCGCTCTTCCGTAAAAAATGCCTTTGAATTATATTGATTCAGTATTGTCTGTATTATGCATATGTGTGTGTGTTCGTATGTGTGTGTTTGTGTGTGTGTGAGATAGAGAGAGAGAGAGAGAAAGAGGGAGAGAGAGAGAGAGAATGTGAGTGAGGGACATTGAGATGCGTGAGAAGTTCATTCTCGGAATGGCCTTGTGGAAATTTTGTTATTTTACCTGAACACGATCGGCTGGAGATTATAAGTTTTACTTCGAACATGACTACGACGGATAAAGGCTAGGTAAGCAAACTTTCACTGGAGCCATTCCTTGAATTTCATTGTTAAGATTCGAGGCACTAATGCCATTTTTATGATTCCCAAATCTATTAGAATGTGATATATCATTCCCTAATCCTTATACAGTTTTTCTGTGATCAGACGCTTTCAGACGTGATATTAATGCACCAAGTTACGTTTGTGTGCTTGTGTTGGTGGACAGCACAAAAACACAAACGCACCTTGATTCTAACCTCATCAATACAAAAGCACAAAGTCTATTGGTCTAATCTCATCGAATATATTCTCTCTCTCTCTCTTCCTGTTCACCGCCTGTGCCACTAAAAATGAAGAACAATTTCTTCGTAGAATATTTACGATAATCTGTTTTAACTGAGCAAACGATTCACCGTCCCTTTTACCACTCTTCATACAACATTTGGTGGTAATACGTTGTTCTCGTTTTTTCATTCATTTTCCGTCAACAATAAAACGTGAACACGTAAAACTTCCTCGACTGCATGGTAAACATGGCTCATCTGCTCTGCGTCTCAAGAAAGAGGAAGTGTATAATTTTGGCCTGAAGCTGCGGTCATTTCTAGAATGAGATTGTCACACCTTATATATATATATATATATATATATATATATATATATATATATATATGTGTGTGTGTATGTGTGTGTGTGTATATGTGTGCTGTGTGCGGGTGTGGGGTGTGTATGTGCAAATATGAATTCCAAAATTCGCTAGAGCTTGTAACAGAACTAGGTACTTTAATTTAATTTAATTTCTATAATTAAATTCAATATTTTTAGCTTTGTTTTTTGAAACATGAGAATCATTATGTAGCGATGCAATCATATATTTTAAAAAAATAATTATACATACATATATATATATATATATATATATATATATATATATATATATATATATATATATATATAGAGAGAGAGAGAGAGAGAGAGAGAGAGAGTAGAATCACTCATATCCGAAATCTCTTTACGGAATCCCTCATATCAGAGTGCTGCATATCCGGAATCTCTCATATCCGGACATGATTTGATGTGTATATTTGAACAATTGGGGTTGTATATAACTGATCTGAAATGTATGTTTTTCAGGAAAATTACTTTGCGTAATTGCTTCTGCTTATTTCACCTTAATGGCTTCCAATGGTGCAAAAGATGATGGGAATAAGAGGAACATTACAACTTTGGAGTTATTGTAAAAAGTGGAAATTTTAAACAGACTAGACTCTGATGAATGATCATTGTAACAAATGGCTGAGTTCCACATAGGAAAGCCAACATTGTATGATATAAAATCTTCCAAAGAAACTATTCTCCAGCGTTCACACTGTCACAATCAACGAGGAAATAAAAGAAACATGATTGTGATGAAACTTGGACTGAAATTGAAAAAACTATTGAAAAGGTTGTCATTTTTTGGGAAAGAAAGCAGCATTTAGCTATGACGATTGCTATAACATACGCAGAGTTAAAAAGAGTTTTTTCGTTTAAAAATTTCAAGAACAAAAGCAAAACGAAATGCGGAAAATGTTGAGAATGACATTAAAAAAGAAAGAATCATCATGCAACAGCGAATAAAAGATCCTCGTTACATTATATGTTTTGCATACGTGTGATACTTAATTTAATGAATTTTTATTAACATTACATAATCTATTTCGTTGTCCTTAAAATCAGTTTGCGTTATATTTCATCTTTAGCTTATTTTGTTTATTATAAAACATTGATAATAAATGTTAAACCTGATTTCAGTTATTTTATTTTAATCTAAATATAACCCCTAATATCCGAACTTTGTAACCAATTCTTGTGTATATACATTAATAATGTTTTCCATGTAATATTGCCAGGTTTTCTATGTATCATTTTTTTGGGGGGGTGGCCAAATCTTCATATTGTGCTTGAGAAACTGAATGTTGAATGCTGTTGTTATTCGTAGAGGAAAACTTATAGTTTGCTTACTAATAAACCATACTAATAATCAAAAGAACAGGACGATGGGAAGAGACATGATCGCTCACTTCCTGAAGGGATGCGACAAAGAAGATGGCGATTTTAATGTAAAATGTTCATGGTCTTTGTCTGCTGTCTTTGAAATGGTCTTGTAGTTTAATCCAATACTACTTTTGCGTTATTGGAAAGACGATTGGTTGACACAGTTTTATGAACTCAACTAAATATATTTTGAACAAAATGGAATACCTTCAACTACAGTGAATATGTATTAGTATTTTTTTTTTAATTTTAAAATATATTACTGGTATTTTTCTAGTTTCATAGTAATTTTTTCTTTGTGGGAGTCACTATTTGCACATAGCTGGGAGCTAACAGGTGATACCATCTTGGTTCAGAATGAGCGTGGGAATAACACCAATAAAGAAATGGTATCACGCTCCTCAAAAACCCCAATCTCACAATCAGAAACCTTGCTGCTGGACGTAGTTTATTGTCATACCCGAAACAATGGAAAGACAGTTCATAAATATGAAAAAGGACTGCAGTTTCTATTCTTGCAAAACTAAATTAAAGGAACCGACAAAAAATTCACGACGAGATTTTTCGCTTATATTCCAGTATCACCTTTAAGTATTTATAGCTGGCCGAAGGCGTTGGCAGAGTTACAAATATTAAAAACAGATCTTAATCATCGATCAGTAACGGAACTGTAACCAAATATGATTTCTCCATTTTCTTCGAATCGTCTCGCGCCTACCCCTTTTGGTTGGAACTCCGGTTGCAAAAATATAATTAAGAAAGAAATCGACACCATCAGTAGGAAAGAAAGAATCCACTTATAACTGGACAATTATCAGAAATTTACAATAGTTCAAAGTGGCCAATAAAATTATGAATTATACTATTTAGATTCAGACTGTTGTCCACGTCTTTTTATTTATTGGCACAATGTTACAGTCGTTGTGCCCACCGGCCTTTCTCGGGTGTATATCGATCTGGGTAATCTACAGAGAATTCTGCACTGAACCGTTATTTAATTTACGGGGTAGACTATTCTCCTCCCAATTCCTATTTCTAGGGATATCGTTTAATTCTTATTTTTTGTACTGCTCAGTTATTAATTGCTCATTTTCACTGAGTAAAAGCACACACTGCACGACTCATGGATTGAAATCACAATGACTATATTGCCAAATTAATAAATCAGCGTTTTAATCTAATAGGATAGTTTAGTGTAGTGAACGTGGAGACCTAAACCTAAACTCACTGCTGGGTAGTGCTGCAACTGCTGCTGTGACTGTTTTCTTGTTTTTACTGCTGCTTGTTATGTTTTGATCGCTGCTGCTGTAGAAGAATGTGCTTATTTATTAGCTGTCCCCATATTGTATTTATCTGTATCATAAGGAGACCCTCATAGCCTAGTATATGTCCTGATTTTTTTCAGTCGTCTAACTCTTCACTGTTCTTCCCTGTCTAGTATTTTCACTTCATTCCACAGAGGCTGAGGCTGATCACTACCCCTTTCCTTCTATACATGATCAATCAAGCCCAATTTCAAACATGACTGGCATATTTCATGTCTCCGTAACATTCTTTGAAACCTTTTTTTATCAGTTTTGTGCAAAAATATGCTTCATCTTAAAGCTTCTTGCTTGTGTCCCGAACCACTCAAAACTATATTGCCTAACAGTAATTCCATTTATTTATCTTGACGTCAACATCCAATTTAAAGAGAACTATGATTTTCCTGCTCACGAAACTAACTGAAAATATTATTTCACCTCATTGTTATCAAGGTGCTGTTGGTTGATTATTTCCA
Source organism: Acanthosepion pharaonis (assembly GCA_903632075.3). NCBI lineage: Eukaryota > Metazoa > Mollusca > Cephalopoda > Sepiida > Sepiidae > Acanthosepion > Acanthosepion pharaonis. The sequence goes on from CAHIKZ030000199.1 coordinate 803,285, forward strand.
GGGAAAACTCAAGCGTTACCCTCGCTATCAAGTCCATCCAATGTAGGTCTTTCATCAATAAAAATTACGGTTAGGAAATCAGTTTTCAAGTAATTCTTCGTTCAACTCACACGTTTCTCTTGGTGATGCCTATTGAGTCGCCAGTCTAGATTATTTTCATGTCTTTAACGTTCAACTTTCTTAATATTCTAAACAGTTTATGTTTGAATTAAATCACCATACCACGTCCTTGAAATCTTTCACAGGTCAACCTGTAATTCTATATTCTTTTATTTTTTTAAAAGAATTTTCTCCCCAAGCATTGAGGAAAACGTGAGAATCCTTAAACTATTCCTAAATAGATTTTGTTATACTCTTCATCCTCTATGTGCCGTTACCCTTCAAGGTGTTTGGGACCAAAGCCCCCCCTCCAACTTCCTATCATTGTATCACAACTCTTTCCACCATCCTATTTTTTTAATTTATTACCCCCAAGAAAAGTAGCAATTCCACTAGTACATAGAGGTTTACAGAGTGCCAAAGTGATCGAAAAGACTTAGTATATGGAGCACTGAGAAAAGGATAAAAGATGAACGGGATTTAAAAATATAGAAGATAAAGATTGAAGTTGCATTTAACTTTTTGAAGATTGTAGCTATGATGAAAGCAAGTAAGCGGAAGGGAGTGCCACAGGCGGGAAGTGTGATAAAAACTATTAGAGTAGAGATGGCGGTTGCATTTAACTTTTCAACACTCAAATGGTGGGACCTATGTGCCAAGCTAGTAGAATGTAGGCAGGGCCACCATGTAAGAATCTCATAAGAGCCGTTGCCATGAAAATACTTCTAGAAAAGACACATAGAGGCCAGTCAACGCCTGTGAGAACGTGACTGATGTCAGGATCGGTTACATTGCAGATCCTCGAGATGAATACCAGGAGCACAAGACCAGATATATCAGCAATATTCAATGCCTGGACGAAGATCGATTCTGACGAGAAAATTTTCTCGTACGACACAGTGACCCAGGTGATTCGATGTAGCCGCTACACTTCAAGCCAATTGAAAACGTGAGATCCTTTAACTATTCCTTAATAGATTTTGTTATATTATTCTTCCTCCACGTGCCGTAATCCTTCAAGAGGTTTATGCTCAATGCCCTCCCCAACTTCCTATCATTGTATCACCATTCTTTCCACCATCCTACCAAATTTTGACCCCTTTACGCTCGCCAAACGGAAAAATGTAAGATTGTTCGAAAAAGTAAATAAAAAATTAGTTAAATTTCCTTGTCTGTAATTGTCATGGGTCCTTACCTATAACTACAGAATGAACTCTTCCTAACACTATGTATACTACGCCTCTCAAGAGAGAGGGACGAATCAAGCCGAGCTTCTCGGCTTGACGATCGAACTCTCTGCCTCTGAGCAGAGAGGAACCTGGACGAGGCTCCGCCGAAGGGTAGAACCTCGTTCGGGGACGTTGACCAACCCGATTCTATTTTTACAGTTTCTACGGGCATTTTTTGGCCGAGCCTACGGGCCCGGAAAACCCACGTAAAACTCGGCCTTGTGTCACATCTTTCCTTCGTGGGGAGTCAAGTAAATATTGAATCCAGTCGAGCCGATAGTAGTTCACTCCAAACCAGACTGACAGTAATACTAACACCTTCCACATCTTGTATTATTATTTCGTGTAATATACCTTCGTTATTTCTACTCTTGTCTTCGTGTTGTTCTTCCTTGGTCTTAACCTGGACCATAACAGTAATATTCAACGGAACATTTTTAAAATAAAGCTTGCTACCCAAATATATATTAATTATATATACATATAAACAACTCTGAATTTCTAGGATGAGGCGTTGTTATTGCTTTATTAGGCTATAAGGACCTCTTTTATAGGACTAGTATAGAAATATATACGATATACGAGCGGTTAGTAAAGAAAGATGAGTGCAGTCAAGCGTGACAAACAGTGGCAAACAGTCATCATCAGGTAGGTTAGGTCTTAGGCTCAATGTTCTCTATTCAAGATTGTCCGACTAGATTAAAGCATTGGTTCGTGGTTGGCAATTTCACTGCCTGGGGATCCTGCAAAACTTATTTGTGTTCAATGGAAACGGGTCCTGTAATAAGTATGCAGTAATAAATAAGAACCAGACGATACATCCCTCCTAGTCATGATCATCGGATCGAGAAAAATCTACTCACGTAAACCAAATAAAGGGGTTTGTGTCTATGCGAGGGCTGATCAAAAAATATCTTGACAGTGGCTTTGTCAGGTGAAAACATTAGTCCTTAAAAGCGCAATGAATCTTTTTTCTGGAGGTTAGCATTCTATCAAATACTTTTAAAATTAAATTTGAAAAGACATAGTTTTTTGACCAACCCTCATAGTTTTTTTATCAGCATAATTTATTCAGTAGAGTAGGCCACAATCCTACAAATTTAATACTTTTAGAAAAAATAAATATTTGATATTTTCTTTCATTTACGCATCTCAAAAGGTTTAAATTTGAGATTAGGTTTTCTCGATTAAATTCCAATGGTCTGATTAGAATTGATCATAAACTTTGGAATCAGGAGAACGGCCAAGAACGATTTATCCACATTGATCTGTTCAGATTTATTATCGAAGAATTTAAATTCTCACTGATCGATCAATTGAGCCTTTATTGGACATCTGTTTGGGATTGAACTTTATCAACAATATATGCAGCAATGTGCAGGATTTAGTTGTTCGTATAAGTGATTAACGATACAGCTTCTAAAATTATTCTGTTAAAGGACGTTTGCTATAGAGCTAATCCCCCAGATAAAATTGTAGTGAGTTCAAATCTTACTTATGCCATGTTCTTCTGATGTATTAATATATATTTCGTAAATATCAATTATGGTTAGGTCCATCTCTTCAGTTTCTTATCTAGTTGCAAACGGGTCACCGAAAAGATGAAATAGTGCTTTATAATCTTCAGCAATGAGATACGACTCTGCCTTCATGCAAGCGATATTAGTTTCCGTGTGCAACGTAGACCTGGATATCTATTCGCCCATGACACATAGGGCTTTGAAATGTGAATGCGGTATCCTAAACATTATACAAATTTGACTGATATTAGAAAAATGAAACACTAAACAGTGTCATCTAGGTTCACATTGTTCAATTGGCTCTTCTTTTATACCAAAATTCACTCCGTACAAGACTTACGAGCCACTCAAGGTAGACGGTTACTGAATGAGGTGTTTGATATCAACGTAAGAGGATGTAGAAGGAGGTGAAAATTATGAGAATAAGGAGGATAGATAGCGACTGACTCTTGACTTGAAAACGTTAAGATTGCAGCGTGCAGTGAAGTATTCAGGCGTGACTTTGATCCACTAAGTAACAGTTCATGGGAAAAATTTCTCTGGGTGCCACTTCCTCCTTGCAAATGGAATATGGGTGAAATGTGGTGATTCAAAGCCGAAGAAATGTTCCAGCTGCATAATGCCTGCCCACATGGTGCCCGTGCTACTCAACATGTTCTGCAAGATGTTAGACAACTTCCTTAGCTGATAGCCTAACCTGTTGCACATTGAAGAATTATGAGACATAATGGGAGTGCGCCGGACTCACGCAATTAACGCACTAACAAAAGTGATTTTATTTCGTTAGAAAGTACAAGGATCGGGGAATAATATATGGGAGGATGGGGTTCTCCTTCGGTAGAATCACATGGATCAGAAAGAACAGGTCTGTGCTGATTCTCAAGCAGGCTGTACAGTGTATTAATTGGAGTTACGACCCTCTTTTGTGTTTGATGTTTTAGAAGAAAAATCGAACAGATCTACGTACGCCTAAATCATTTTTCTATGCCTTTCTTAAAAATGATTGCAAAGTAATTTGTCAGCAGTATAATGCCCGATAAAATGATCCCCATACTACTTAATGCCACCATACTTTTTAAATTAGTCCATCCTCAACCCTTCCTATATTGAATCAAAACTTGCAATAAGTGTGGAAAATGTATCGTAAGATTGCTATTAGCCAACTGTACGATCATATGCACATAGGAATACAGTCCTGTGTTAAAACCCAGTTGCCATAATTGAAGTTACAACTCACTCTCAGCTTTGGTGCTTGTGGAGGGAAAACTGAACTTGACTGTTTAAGCACAGAACATTGTTCAACGTGTTTTTTCTTAACATGAATGCAAAGTAGCTTTCCAGAAGCATAATGCCCTCCACATTATGCCT
>CAHIKZ030000199.1:812500-975000 GCA_903632075.3 Acanthosepion pharaonis
AAATAAATATGAAAACGATTTTTATTCATATGTTGACATCATCCTCCAACGGACGAAATATAAATACAAGACTATTATAATTTATTTGCCCTGTCAATTCAGAAAATGGTTGAACATTTCTCTCGACGTACGTTATACCTGTAAAGCTCTAAGCAGTGTTTGCCTATTTACCGCCCGTCCTTAATTTTACTCAGCTATCCATTTACATTCGTTAAGTTGCTATGTGAACAAAAATCTTGTGTGTGTTAAATTTGATAAATTCTCTTGCTATGCATCCCAGACATTTTCAACTGTCTATTTCTGATTATAAGTATGATTGTCTTCCTCGTTCCCATTATATTTATGACTTCCTCGTTGTACATGTGTTCTTTCCAAGACATTATTATTCCACTGAAGAAAGAGCTTCAAAGATTATGTTCATAAAGCTATGGCAAACTTTGAATTCTCGCCTTATGTTCCTGAGAACCAATTTTTTTCCCATTGTTCAAACGCCAACGCCGCCTAATTTTATGTTCATATTGTATAGTAGTAGTATTAGATATAATAGTATTTTTGGTTCTAATCCCTTTAATAATGACTGAAAAACATTCTTCACCGGAAAATATATGGACAAATCGTACGAATTGGCCACTCTTCGTTTTCATCAGCGATATGTTTGTTCTTTGTCACGCTACAATCACTTGTCTGTCTAACCTTTTTGCTTGTGAACCTTTACCTTATTACTGTTGCTTTGCCTATTTTTTTTTCATATATATATATATATATATATATATATATATATATATATATATATATATGGCTCCTGAAATATCAATTTCAGTTGAGCTCTCTGGGGACGAGGTGTGGGTTGGTAAACAGTGACTATTATAGCTATATAGCGAGACTCTTCGCAGATGCGAATTGAGTCACTGTCGGTCACTGGGCGTGTTTCTAAAAATAAATACGCTAAAAAATTCACTTTCATCCCTACCGTGCGCCGACGGCTTGATGGTTAGAATCTCCGACGGACACCAATTCAGTCGGGTTTCGATCCTAGCTAGAATCAACCAGATGTCTAGCCACACTGGTGAGCTGTGGAAAGTGCTCAATATCTGTGATTGAACTAACATATTTAGGTGTATGAATATAAATTTCACGCTTTTGCGATGATCTGACAAACGCTCAGTTTGTTTGATAATCGCAAGAGCGTGAAACTCAGGGTTACAAACTCATATCTATACAACAGAGAATATATATATATATCACTTAAATAATCAGAACTTAAATTATGAACAAACAAACGGATACCATTATGTATATATGAATTAGAGATCAGATCAGATATAAATTGGACACCGACTGAATGATAAGATGAACAACAAATAAGTAACGCTTATCAATCTAACATATTTCAATTTTACTAAAGATTGTGAGATTGTTTTCTTTCAATCTCTAACAAAGCTTTAATAAAATTGAAAATGTTAGATTGATAAACGTTTCCTATTTGTTCTTTATCTTATCATATATATATATATATATATATATATATATATATATATATATGTGTGTGTGTGTGTGTGTGTATAAATGTATATATATATATATATATATATATATATATATATATATATATATATATATATATGAAGAAATATAGTCTTAAGATGTGCTATATTTATTTGTCAAGCCACGATTAGGTATAGTGTGAAACAGACTGTCGCATCTTAGTGTTGAATTATATGTTCACTCATATATATATATAAAAATCTTGGAAATCCGTATGGATAATCCCAAAGAGGATGAAATTCCAGAGAGCTCAATGTTAAATCAGAGCGATTAATTTAATGAAAACAGACAACGTTAAAGATCCATTGGTTATAATTTATTTCCCCAGGGAATTTCTTTTTCCCTGGCTCATCTAACCATACTTCCGACTTTAAATTTATATAGTTTTTATACACGTTTGAGCAGTTGTTTTAAGTTGACGCAAGGTGATATACAGTGGGGAGAGAGAGTGTGACAGACATAGTCGAAATTAGAGAGGGAAGGGAGAGATAGGAGTGATTTTAAATTTATCTTTATTTCAATACTTCATAGTGAGGAAGGGAGGTAGGGATCAGACATTGACCTATTTAATAGGTCATCTCACAGGAAACGATATAGAGAGAAAAAAGAAGTAAAGATGTAAGAAATAAGAGGTTGAATTAGGGTTTTAAGGGAAGAAAGGCGAATAGGGATTTTAGGCGATTAGTGTTGCATTAAATTTTTAAACATTGTAGATGACAGGAATGAAGAAAACGGAAGAGAGTTCCATAGACGAGAAGTGCGAGAAAAGAAAATATTAGAATAGAAATTACGTTTACATCTCTCTAGTTTAACAGTAAAATTATGAGAGCTAGTTGCCAAGTTATTAGTAAGCTTAAATTCATGTAGCCGAGGCACCAAGGAAGAAAGCTTATCAGAACAATTCCCATCAATATATTTATAGAAGAGGCATAGGGAAGTCACGTCACGGTGGTGGAAAATTGCTAGATGTCGAGATAGCGGGTCAGAATGGATTACATTACCGACACTTGGGATTTTGTCAAGCACCGCGAGAGATCCTGCAGGCACATGATATCAGATATGGGAGCAATATTCAATGCATGGACGAATGACAAATTTATAAATATGCAGGATGGAAAGAAATTGTCTGGCACGATACAAAGAACCAATTTACTAAATGTTGAACTACCAGTTGATTCAATACCATCACACCACTTCATGTCAATCGTAAAAGGGAGCCAAAGAATGTGTTCTTCGGGGAGAGGGTTATTATCAGTCATGCTGACGAAAGGTAGAAAATGCCTGATACGGTGAGTGAATGAAAGCAATTTTGGATTTGAGGCATTAAAATTTAAAACCTTTCCTTACCGCAGTTTGAGAGAGAAGCTGTCAGTTCCACTTTGTCGGACATACTGGACTTTTTATTAAGACAGAACTAAATGATTGCCATCCGCTTAAATACCTAGTTGGGAATTGACGACACCGGCAATGTCGTTGATGAAGATCAGAAAAAATATAGTTTCAAGGATAATGCTGTGAGTGAACCTGCATAAATGGGAAATAATCTAGAAGAGTGCCCGTTCAACATTATTTCATTACACGATTTGTTAAGAGCGATTAGATTAAACCAAATATTCGTTTAGGGACACCATAGCGCTTGTGGTTGTGAAGAAACCAACACGCGAGATATCTACAGGCCAACACTGATGGACAATTTCAGTACACGGGGGACCGAGAGAAATAAAGGTAATGCTGTTTATCCGAATGAATGCCGTGTAAAATGAGATGCTTAAAAATTGGGGCTGATTAGTTTTCTTGCTAAAAAGAGGTAAAATCTAATAAGGCGATAATTCGATTGATGATCGGGTTCACCAGAGATCATAAAAACAGGAACTACAGTGGAGGATTTCCAAGATGCCGGAAAACCAGAAGAATGCAAGCATTTATAGTAGAGTTTAGAAAGAACGGGACCCAGTTCAAGAGGACTTTTCCTTAGAATAATAGCAGGTATACTGTCTAATCTATATGCCATGTGGAGATCTAGTTTGGACATGATAGCAAAATCCCTGTAATGAGTTATGTTTTTTTTTAAAGCAATTCAACCCAAGCAAAGCGGGAGTGCCGCTATCACGCGAAGGGTTATAGAGGATTGAGAACAAGAGTAAAGAAAAAAATACAGAGAAGGTTAGGGTGTCAGATGGGGATTGACATTACACTTGAATATTTGAAGATTATAGTCATCGTGGAGTAAGGGGAAGGGAGTTTCACGGACGGGAAGTGTGGGAAGAGATGGTTACAGATAAACCACTTTGACAGTGAAAGGGTGGGACCAAGATACCAGCCTGGTAGATCATTTACATTCATGCAGTGCGCGAACCAGTGAAAGTAGCTCGTCCTAACAGTTGCCATGAAAATACTTGTAGAAGTGTCAGACGGAGACCACAGCACATCTAGGGGATAGTGATTGTAGACTAGATGCCAGATCATGACCTATTATCTTGTATATTCGTCTCTGGATTTTGTCGATGACCTTGAGACATATCAGACTGTATATGACAGCAATATTCCATGCAAGGATGGATAGTAGGTTTATAGATTTGAAGGATGGACTCAGACAGAAAAAAAACTTTCTGGCACGACGCAGGGAACCAACTTTCCTTGCGGTAGATCAAGCTATTGATTCAATGTATATTCCACATCATGTCAGTGGACAGCGTGAGACCAAGCAGGCGTAACGAGGCGCTCTCGAGGAGTTGGGAATCAGCCATTCTGATGGGAATCAGGGAGGGTTCTCTGTGTTTGGTAAAGCAGAGCAGTTTTGTCTAAAGTGTATAAGCCATTTCTTGCCCCAGTCAACCAAAGATTAGTTTTGTCAACGATACCAGATTTACTATTGAGGCAAGAGTAATAATCGTAATATCATATATCTGAAGCTTACGAAGAAGGTCAACCTGCAAGACACTATCAAACGCTTTAGAGATGTCAGGAGCCACGGTTCGAGCTTCTCCATTAATTTTGAGTGCTTGGTATACAAATTTGGTTATAGCCGTGAGCACGTCAGCGGTAGATCGGACAAAGATCACCCGGCAGAGATTCTGTTTCCGGGTAATAACCATGTAAAGTTATTTTTCAAAAATCGAGACTGTAGGTGAAAAACAATTTACGAGCAAGGCATTCTGCTTTATAAGCAAAAGATGACAACAATTAAAACTGATTGCAGATAGGCAGGACTGAGGATATAGTTTTGTTCAACACACTCTTACACAACTACCAGTAACCTCTAGAACCACACTTGTGAGAGACTCTACGGTGTCTCCATTTGTCAAGGAATAGCAACTTTGCCTCTTTAAGGACACAACACTCATTACGAGCGGATACAAATAGGCGTCTGTTATGATCGGATTCCTGTGAGCTATAGCGACTGAACAAGTAGGAGATTAATATATGAATGAGTTTATATAACGCTGAGTTTTGATATTTCTGAAGGAGTTTTTTCTGAACATGATTATAAATTTCGATCTGGCGATGCTATTTACGACTGGAATTTTTATCCTTGATAGGACAAAGGAAAACCTTTCCATTATCATTCTCAGGAACAGATGACAATTCACAAGAGGAAGTTGTGAACTGCCATTGTTTCCAGCATCAAAATACTATATTAACAGCAGATATTTTTTTTTGTAAACTAGTTTTTAATCTAAGTAAGAAAGCAGTTCGAAGATGTCAAAAACTAGGTGTCATTTTTTTCATGTTCCAAATGTTTACATATTTGGATAAAATAACGCTGATATTTTGCTTACAGTTTTTGGCAAAGATGGTAAGTTTAGATGATAATTAAAACGCATTAGCAAAATAAATCTAAGAGGATTAATTCAACATTAATTCTCTTGAGAAATGTAGAAACTCCCATTTCTGTGCTGTGATTCAACACGAGGTATGTTAGTAAAGCCTCCTTGGTTGTATTTTGTAGATTGGGCCGACAGAATCATCAAGAATTCACCAAATCACCGGTAGAACTCACTTCTGACTTCTTGCTTTCCTTCTTGTTTTCCTAGCTCTTTCGACTGTGTAGCTCTATCGACGTGTTTGGGGTTGAAATGATTTAAACAATCACTTTAAGACTTTCAACAACAGTAATAACTGAAATGAATAGCAGATATAACTCAAACAGAAAATAATAGCATTATGAAAACTTTGATTTTCCAAACTGCCTTAAAAAATTAGGAAGAAACAAGAAAGATCTATAACAGCTATTGAAATTGAGACGCCTTTTCTTCCGGGAAAAAAAAAACAGCTGTTTTCGAAAATAATTTCATAAACTTTAACTGACGGAAATGCTATGTATTCTTTAATGAATGCCAAATATTTCCTTATGAAGAAAGAGTTAATTTCACTATTAACATAGCACGAGACGGGGAGGTTTTAGGTTAAATTTACAGCACTGTAGCTAAATTTCTTCTTACTAATATGAAAAAATAACTTAAAAGTATTCAGAAATTTTGTTATTCGTAAATTATTCGTAATAAAAGATGAGAGGATATATTAATATCATGTTAGCATAAAACCATCGTGGAGAGATCGATGTGCCAAAAATGTTTTGTTTCATTTTTTATGGATATATTTAATTACGCAAAACTTGCCAGGTTTTTCAAAGATAAAAAAAAAAAAATTTTTTAAAGTTTTTTTTATACATAGTTAAAAATCATCTATCTTCTATGTAAATTTATACAATTTAAAGTATGTCTATATTTCTGAGATGAAGAAATTATGTACATTATTTACATTATTCGGACTATTGTCCTCATCTTTGTCGCCATATTTATCACAACGTTTCGGCCGTTGTACGCTCCGGCCTTCTTCAGGTGATTGGAATGTCGAACTGAACTCAACTGTGCCATGTGTCCTCAAAGACACATGGCACAGTGCATAAAGGCGTTGGTTAGATCCTGTGACAGGAGCCAAAGAGTGTGAGTTCAATACCCGATTAAGGCAGTGGAGAACTTTCAGAGGGATATTAACAGGCGATAACTGTTAATTGACATCCATCAAACATGGCACGTGGAACTAGAACAGTCTACCCCAGTGAGCGAAATAAAGGGTTCGGTTCGACATTCCAACCACCTGAAGAAAGCCGGAGCGTACAACGGCCGAAACGTTGTGATAAATATGGCGACAAAGATGAGAACAATAATCCGAATAATGTAAATAATTTAAAGTACATAAGAAAATGGCGTAGAGAGTTTCGGACAAAGAAAAATCTTTCGTAAATTCTTTGTTTTATACATTCTTCGTGAAACATCTGTCGTCTACGTAAATTTATAGAATTTAAAATATATAAGAAAATGGCGTAGAGAGTTTCGAACAAGCAAAAATATTTCGTAAATTCTTTTTTTTTAATTATATTACCCCAAGCAAGGCGATGAAGCCACTAAGATGCAAGGGATTTCTGAGAGTGGAGGAGACTGAGAAAATGTTATTGAGGAGAAAGGACAATGAAAGATGAATATGTAAAAGACAGAAAATGAAGAGATACGTTACATTTACATTTTTGAAGATCGTAGTATACCCGAAAACAAGATTCCCAATGAGAGCTCCACAAACGAAATTATTGATTGATTTGTTTAACGGCATATCGACATCATATAGGTCATTAAATGCTGAAATTTAATTTTCTTGGAATCGCTGCAGCAATAAAAATATAAAAAAAATATTATTCTGTCTTTACAGTTGGATACATGATGCTCAGCTTTTGTGCATATATATTTTTTGTGGGACGTTGAGGTGTGTTTTATGTTGTAGTTTGTTGAAGTTATATTTTGTAATACAGTTTGATTTTTTAAAGAAATTCTAGAATATTATATGGATTAATGTTATGAAACAGTTCTTTCATATTGGTAGGTTGGTTGATTTGGTCTGGCAGCATACCAACCATTATGGGCTGTTTAATGCCAAAATATAAGAATTCTGTACATACCTACAACTACAGATATTTTGCAATAATTTTAGACTATCAAGGTATGTTTTATACAAGACAGGTATGTTTTTTAGATATATATTTTGTAAATCATAAAATATATTGTTGGCAATTTTACTACAAAAATATATTTTTTATGTTTTTTAATGCTGGATTTATTATAAAAATGTACCGTTGCTTTTTATTTGGGGGTTCCCTATTAGCTCATAGCTGGGACCCTAACAGGTGCTACAACTACATTTCCGTGTGGACCCAGGAACAACGGCGATTAAGAAACCAAAACCTCTAATCTATCGATCAGTGGATTTATTATAAAAATGTACCGTTGCTTTTTATTTGGGGAGTTACTATTTGCCTATAGCTGGGACCCTAACCGGTGCTACATCCCCCATTTAGCGTGGACCCAGGAACAACAGCGATTAAGAAACTGAAACTTCCAATCTACCGATCAGAGACTTTACTGCCGGATGTAGTTTATCGTCATACCCAGGACGAACAAAAGGGACATTCGATAGAGGAAACTCTTAGCATATGTCTTATGGTCACATCTAGTAAATTTTCTACTGTGAAAATATAAAATCTTTATGCAAAATGAATAATATTAAGTTATAGGAGAACCTAAGGGAATTAAAGGAAACGCATTTGAAGAACGTTTCTGAATGTTTACTGTAACGGCAAGAGGAACGCATCGTGGATAGTTTTGTTTTAAGAGTTTATATCTTCAAGAATTTTGCTAGCATGAAATAATAAAAACAAATACAAAGAAGTCTTTGTTTTTGTTTCTTTCACTAAAATATTTTGCTTCGAGTTTTTATTTAATCCTCAATATTAGAAAAAAGATTTCTTTCATTGAACGACACAAACAGAGTTTTGAGTAATACCCTGTAGACATTGGGAAAATGAAAAAAAATCAATGACAAACAGATTTAGCCTGTTCCAATTCTGTTTCTCATTCACATCTTACTAAATCCTGGATCCTGTTTTACAGTTTAAAAACAGAAGTATTCATCGCAGATTCTTTCAATATAAAAAAAGCTGTATATCACGCATATATTAAGCATATATACCTATCATGATATTCGTGTCTGGAGGAAAGCTCTTACATTTACATATAATGATAGATATGGTCTGCTTCTCTTGCTGAGATATGGATTTCCAGATATTGACACAGGACGGTGTTTGCATCACATGTTTGCTATGAATCTTTTTCCTCTTGACTCATAAAATTCAGCAAAGCATTCCTTACTTTTTTTAACCATCCCCCCCCAAGAAAGTAGGAATGTCACTGGTACACAGTGGGGTTAGAGGGATTGAAGGTGGGAGACAAGACATGGAAAGGGAAACCGAAGAAAAGAAAAAATGTGAAGAAGATAGATGGCGATTGACATTGAAATTAAATTTTTTTGTAGCTATCAAAGCAACAAGTAAACGGAAGAGGATTTCACGATCGGGATATGCGAGAAAAGAAACTGTTGAAGTAGAATTGGAGGTTGTATTTAACTAATTCAATAGTAAAAGGGTGGGACCTAAATGCCTGTCTAGTAGCACAGTTAAACTCACGTAGGCCGGGCACCAGGCAAAAAAGTTCGTCAGAGCAGTTTCCATGAAAATATTTGTAGAAAAGACAGAGGGACGCTATGCCACGTCGGAGAGAAAACGATTGAAGTCGAGATGCCAATTCAGTATCGATCATTGCAGATCCTGTTTTGGATTTTGTCAAGAACTTCGAGATGAATAGGACCAGCAAATATGGCAACTGTATTCAATACACGGGCGAATGGTAGATTTATTAAAGGCGGAAGATGGACTTTGACGAGAAAAAAACATTGTAGCATTGCACAATCGCACACCGAAATTTCCTAGCAGTTGATGCACCTATTGATTCATTGTAGTCGTTCCACTTCAAGTTAGTTGAAAGCGTGAGGCCAAGAAGCCTTCTTTCATGCATCTCGGAATTCTTCTTCTTCTTCTTCTTCTTCTTCTTCTTCTTCCTCTTCGTTCCGTTTCTATTTAGGCCATTGACGATCATGGCTCTCCATAATTTCCTGTCCTTTGTAATTCTTAGTAAATTTTGGTTCTTTAATTTCTCTCCTAAACTCTGTTCTGCCATCCACTAACATAAATTTGCTGAGTAGCATACGCGCTGTTTTATTCTGTACCTCATGTGAGTCTCAAATTTTTCTAGCCCTCCTTCCTCAATATGTGCTCTAGAAATTTCAATTTCTTCTTATAAGTATAAGTGTCGTTTTCATTTTCATTTTCTGTAACATTTCGATATTGCTTACATATTAATTTCATCGAATTCTCACCATCCTTCTGTATTACATTCCTCTTGATTCAAGTCTCTTTTTCTTCCGTGAGGAAAAGAGTTAATATTCACTGCCATGAAGGAGGAATGATATTTACGTAACTGTTTAGTAAGATTTTCTTTGTTTCTAACGAAATTCCCCAGGTTCTTAATACTTTGCTCAGCTTTTGGAAGGCAACTTTTGCTATGCATATGCGCCTTCGGATTTCGGCATCGCACTTTACAAGCTCTGCTGTTCCTAGTTGCACCCTGACCCGGGGGTGGTAGCAACTGTTAGAGTTCCAGTTAGGGGCAAATAGTTAACGCCCAAACTGGGGTCAAAACACTGTGAAAGTATAAAAAATTTTATACTAAAAAAACCAGCGATACATTTTCATAGAGAAAAAATTGCACACAGTACATTTTTGTAACAAAAAAAAATTATCAGTAATACATTTTTTGTAACGGAAATTACTAATGATCTCATGAAAATTAAATTTCGGCATGTAGAGTTTAATCAATAATATTCTCATAGACATATCTATTGTCCTGATATCAAGCGAACGTTAAATTTAGAGAAGGAATATTATCAAGATAAATATCAGTTAAATATATGGGAAGTGTGTACCTAGTAAGTATAGCTAAAATAAATAATGTGATTTTAGGCATTACTGTAAATGACCCGTAAGGAGTTGATAAGGAGAGAAATAAAGAACGAAAGCCAGTTCAAGATCACTTTTCCTTAGAACAATTGCAGGTATGTGGAGATCTAGTTTGGAGATAATAGCAAAATCCCTGTAATGAGTTATGGTTTTTTTAAAACAATTCAACCCAAGTAAAGCGGGAGTGCCACTATCACGCGAAGGGTTAACCAGCTAAAGTAGCTCATCCTTAACAGTTGCCGTGAAAATACTTGAAGAAGAGTCAAACAGAGGACACGGCACGTCTGTGGGATAGTGATTGTAGACTAGATGCCAGATCATGACCTATCATCTTACATATTCGTCTCTGGATTTTGTCGATGACCTTGAGACATACCAATATATGACTGCAATATTCCACGCAGGGAAGGATTGTTCATTTATAGAATTGAAGGGTGGACTCAGACGAGAAAAAGAAAGATAAGAGTTACCGGCCTTGATAAATCTATTTTCTTGAAAAAAATGTTGAATTTGTTTTAATATTTTAACATCTTTCCATTTTAATAGAAAGATTTTAATAAATTCATCCGACAGTATCATTGTCTGTTCGGTTAATGAATGCCGGATATTTCCTTATTTGGAAATGGCTAATATTACCATGACTGTTAATATTAGTCACTTGTTTTCGAATGTCTCAGAATACCGGCCATATTACATTTACCAGTGAATTCTCCGGCGATCACTGTATGAATAATTAGGGTAGCGCTTAGCGACGCGTAAAGTACCGAGTTTGTACCGTTCACTTTCGCAGTAATATTTTTCAGAGAGACATGAGCCCATATCTTCTCTCATAGATCTGTAAACTTGGCTTTCTAGTCTTGTATGGTGGTCAGTCTAGAAGAAGGACGAGTCTTATATCTGAACCGTGGAGAGCTTAAGGGAAACCCCTCCACATTCTTTTGCTAGAAGTTATTGTAATTCACAGATAATGAAGAAAAGGGAATCTGTGAAGAGCTTTGAACGCTTATGTCTTAAAAGAACAGGGTATTTAAGCAAAATCATTCTTCTTGAATGTCATTGAAACATACAAGAAACATTTTTCAAAATATTAATTGATTCTCTCAGATTATCCCGGAATATGGGTCACATGGATTTTCTTCTCCAGAATGTGGGTGAGCACGGCTCTTCACAACTTCCTATACTTTATATCTCTTATTAAGTTCTTTCTTCTCAACATTTTTCCTACTCCCTGTTCTGCCATACATTTACACAAGCTCGTGAATTAAGTTACTTGCTGCTTTCTTATGTCCTACTTTATCTCAATATGGTTTGTGGTGTCGAATTCTCCAAGCCCTGTTTTGCCATTATCTTTCCTACAAATTTCAAATGTTCTTCACTTATTTTAAGTTTAAGCGTCCTTTTTGTTTACCTTTACGCTAAAACATCCTCCTTATACACATGTTCAGCCCATGGCATTCATGGTATTATTCTTTGGAAACGCATTTCTTTTGCCTCAAGTCTCGTCCACATCTGAGATAATTACCAGCGCAGTCGTTTCCATATAGTAGAATTGATAGAAGTTTAGCCTCATTTCTTTTTTTCGGATGAAATTAACATGGATCTTTCGAAGGAATTATTCTGTTATGCCTTCATCAGGCGCTTGCCTATCCAGGTAACTTTCCGGGAATGTTGAACTGAAACCTAAAAAAAGTAAAATTGTTCTCGTTTTGCTGACAATGTGCCAAGATACATCGTCAATTTGTTATTCATTACTGCTTCCTTATTGCTTGACCCTTTTCCACTGAGTCCAAGTACACACATTATCCGGCATAGGATTTGAACTCACAATTACTATGTCACCAAATCTACGAACCTATGCAGTCTGATTAATTTGGAGCTCACTCAAGATTGTCCCACTGGACAATGGCCTGGTGCAAAGAGGGCGAACATTTATATTAGCGGGATCATTTTTGGTACGTTTAGATTTTTTCATAAGAATGAATAGGTCCTTGATATACTCATAGATATTTTCAGTCCACTCTTTGTGAAAAAAGCCACCAACTTCCAATACATTTTCAGCTTAATTTCCTTTTCGTTGTGGCCATTCTGATGGGTTATTTTTCCAGACTAAAAGGAACTATTACAAAAGAATTCAGAATAGTCATTAATATTAAATTATTCGTGCAGAGACCGAAAGTACGTGAGCTTAAGATAAAAAGCAAAAAGCGTCAAAACTTTCTTACACAACTTTTTTTTAAAGCTTCCTTATTATTAGAAATTTTGTTACAGTTTGTAGGAAAACACCGGCTACGGAAATATTAAGCTGTCGAATATGGTTTGTCTTGGCGTTCAAAAAATCGGGGCCATGAATTTGGAATTACTACAGCTTGGTGGATATTAAACTTGACTTTTAAGTAAATTCCTCGGAAATCTTACAGCGGAAGGTAGAGGTTACCAAAGTACTATAGGTTGGGAGATGCGAAGATCACATCGGTAAGAGAGTCCGAATTGTTGATTTTATTTCCAAAGTCCTCACTACACACACGAACGCGCGCACACACACACACACACACACACACACACACATATATATATGCCAACTGATTTACAGTAATGCCTAAAATCACATTAGTTATATTAGCTGTACTTACTAGGTACATTACACTTTATAAAACCTTTCACAGATTATTTCTATCGTAAATACATATAAAGTTATAAATTTTTTTTAAGTGCACACAAATTTATGGACACCGTATATATATATATATATATATATATATATATATATATATATATATATATATATATATATATATATGATGATGATGATGATGATGATCCAAACAAAGTGTGGAAGAAGGAATTTGCGAAAAATAGTTGAATGTTTAATTTTTTAGTTCTGTTGTCAAAGTTTCGTTCTGGTAGAACATTCTCAGAACAACTGAATCAAAGGAAAAATAATTTCCATATCTAAGGGATGCTTTAATACTTGATAAAATTTCACATTTGCACTATTCCGTCTGTTGTGTTTCTACTTATTGTCATATTTACGATGTTTCGGCTGTTTTACGCTTCAAACTTCAGGTGATATACGTTGGCATTTTGAACTGAACTCTTTATTTAGTCCCCGTGGGTAGATTGTTCTAATTCCACATGCCATACCTTTTTTGGACATTTCAGTATAAGATAATTTTAATAACTCGACTCTCTTTTTGTTCCGTCTACTGTGGGAGATACTAAACCAAAATGAAGATGTCCCAAAAAGGCATGACACGTGAAATCAAGACAATGTACCCCTGTGGACTAAATAAAGCGTCCGGTTCGAAATATGAACGTATACCACTTGGAGAAATTCAGAAACGTCGGAAATATAACAATAAAGATGAGGACAACAGTCCGAACGATGTAAATAGTGTAAATAGTTACAATACATCATCTTAGAAATATAGATAAAAGTTTATATGTATATTATTATTATATTGTTAAATAATTTCGCGTCAGATCTAGACTTTCATATGCACGTCATGCATGGCGACAAACCCGTCGAGAAAAATATAAAAAAAGGGGTATATAACATCTCTCTAAGATCAAAGGCTAAGAAAAAGTTTCAGTGAGTGAGACATGAGGGTTTTGGCAAGGATCATCCTTTTTGAACATTCTAGACTGGCGATAGATAATCACAAGCGAAAAACTGTACCAAATAATAGAAACCACATCACTAACAGAACTAACAGCAGCAACAACAATTAAAATGGATAGCATATGTAACTGGAAGAGAAAATCATGTAATCTTCTTCAGATAAAAGTTTAGGAAGGAAACGTCATCCATACTGGAAAGAGCGATAATAACTACTCCACTTGAAAAAATTATTTTCCTGAAAGATTCTGTACCGGCTACAAAGTCAATGAATTTCAATTCTTTCCTTGTAGAGAAACGCCTAATATTACCATATATATATATATATATATATATATATATATATATATATATATAATATATATATATACAGTGGTGGAAATAAGTATAAAACACCCATGAAATTGTTAATAATTTTCTTATTACTGCACAAATTCCTCTGAAAATTTGTGTGTGCTACCTAGATCCGGTGGTATTAGTATAAATATTCGATTTTATAACAACTTTCCACCAAAAAAAATATTAAGAAGGTTATTACAAAAAAAAAAGGCGTTTTCAAGTGTGGAAATAAGCATAAGACAGTTTTGAAAATTTGTATTTAACAGCAACATTATACAAAATTCAATATTTATATTTATTTTCTTTCCATTGTAATACTTCAACACACCTGTTTTGCATTGAATCAATAAGTTTTCTCAGAGTTTCATTTGGAATTTCATTCCAATACTGTTGAATGCAAGATTTTAAAGTTTCTCTATCTTCAAATTGACGTTTACTTTTGTATACTCTTCTTGACAAAAATCTCCTTACATTTTCTTTTGGGTTTAAATCTGGAGACTCACTGGGTCAGTCCAATACTTCAATATGTTTTGTTTTAAACCAGTCTTTCGTCAGCTTAGAAGTGTGTATGGCTACGTTGTCCTGATGAAAAATGGCATTATTGGTGTCTAGACGATTCCTAAATGGGACAAGTCATTTCTTTCAACACATTGGTACATCGAGCAGAGTTTTGTTTCCCTTCCATTACTAAAAAAACAGCCTTTCCAGATGCGTTCCCCAAACTATAACAGATCCTCCTCCAAATGGTCTCTTTGTAAACAGCTGCTTCTCCTTTCTTAAACCATGCCAATAACACTGGTAGCCATCGGGCCCATCCAAATTAAACTTTTTCTCATCAGAAAACACCACGGTTTCCCATTTCTCCTTTATCCATGTTACTTTTTTCTTTACCCAATCTACACGCATCTTCTTGTGTTTAGCAAATGCTGTCTTCTTGTATCGATACACGAGATTTGGCGATTCATGGAAAAGTTGACGAACTCTTCTTGGAATGATGGGTAAATTCTGAGTTTTTTGCAGATCTCTTGAGCTTGATTGTTCTTTAGAAGCTTCTCGAAAAAATAGTTATTTTGTAATTTTAGGTAGACGACCTGGAGGTTTTTCGGTGCCATACGATTCAGGGTCCTTTAGACAATTTCTCACAACGGTTCGGAACCTCGACAGTTGTGTTGCAAAGAAATTTATAGATTTTCCTTCCAGTTTATAGGTAGAAATTTGTCCTTTTTCCCTTTCATTAAGGGTGAGGGTCCTAGGCATTTTGCAGTAACTGTATTCAATTATGAAATGTTTAAACATGGCTTAAAATCATGATAAGAGTCATATTATAATTTGCGCATGCACTTATTCTTTCTTTTGGCATTTTGAAGTAAACCAGATATGCATATTTTCAAAACTGTCTTATAATTATTTTCATACTCGAAAATGAAGTTTTGTTAATAATTCTCTTTGGTGGAAAGTTGTGATAAAATCGAATATTTATACTAATACCATCGGATCTAGGTACCACACACAAATTTTCAGATGAATTTGTGCAGTAATAAGAAAATTATTAACGATTTCATGGGGTGTCTTATACTTATTTCCACCACTGTATATAGGAATGAGTTGTAAGAAATTTTCCATTATTGACGTCAACGTCTCACAAATTATATAATGTTATAATAAGAAGAATTTGAAGGTGCGAATAGCAATTAGTAACTGCGGTAAGCAAAGTTTGGGTACAAAAGGTTATTTCGAAAGTTGAATAATCATATTTTCACACGCACACACATACACACACACATTATATATATATATATATATATATATATATATATATATATATATATTCATCCACTGACAGACTGTTTCGCTATATCACAGCTCATCAGTGTGGCTAGGCGTCCGGTTGGCTCTATCTAAGATCGAAACCCGGGTGAATTGAAGTCAGTCGGAGATTCTACCCCTAAGCTGTTGATGGTGAATTTAAGCGTATTTATTTTTAGATAAACACACAGTGACTGAGAGAACTCGATTCGCTTTACAGAAGAGTCTTGCATTATTAACAGTAATAGCCAGTTTACAAACTCACGCCCCCTCCCCAGAGAGCTCAACGGAAATAAACTTGTCAGGAGCACATATATTGTAATCCACAGACAGACTGTCTCGCTGTATATATATATATATATATATATATATATATATATATATATATATATACACGTTTCATTAAATAATATAGACAAGTGTTGTCTATTTATTTTATGTCAAATTTTTCGTATTTTCTGATAAGTTTGATAACATTATCATTAACCGAAAAAGAAATTCACAATATTTATCCATTATTTTTTAATATAATCTAAGCTTTCGGCTTACTCAAGCCATTATCAAAGATGTAATTACAAACATATCAAACAATATATGGACACGACAGTGATGATAGTCTGTCATTGT
Organism: Acanthosepion pharaonis; assembly: GCA_903632075.3. Lineage (NCBI taxonomy): Eukaryota > Metazoa > Mollusca > Cephalopoda > Sepiida > Sepiidae > Acanthosepion > Acanthosepion pharaonis. The sequence goes on from CAHIKZ030000199.1 coordinate 829,336, forward strand.
TTAGTTTACATAGTGGATCACTAAGCAACGATGAACACGCGCATATAAGACGCTAGAAGCGAAAATCGCACCGCATTTCATGACGTCACACATGACTACACGAGAGTGAATTGGAGAATGAAATAAGGAAAGCCGTTGGTATAAACCAATGGCTTCTGTTACCAATTATAGAAATTATAGACATTTAAGAATATTTGTAGAGATTCCATAGTTGATTTTGTTTAGGTTGGGTTTTAACTGTTTGATGTATAATGCTTCAAGTATTTTTAGTTTTTGTCTATTGTTTTCATGTCGAAGTATAGTTGTGTTTTCGACAAGTATTTTACGGAATTGTGTGTGCGGGCAGGCATGTTGTTTTAAATGCCTAAAAATGTTAGAGTTTTTATTAAAATGTAGTGTCAAGCATCGTGAAAGCGAGTTTGTGGTGTGACCAACATAAATATTATTTAATTCGTTGGAGATACACTCTCCCAAAGGGCACTTGAATTTATAAACTATGTTGTTTTTTTTGCAAATCGCTAACTGGGGGGAGAAGAATCATTGCGAAATATTAAGTTGGATATACTAGATTTAGTGTAGTATATGATTAATTTAATTTTTTTGCTAGGATCTGTAGTTGATATATTAGAATTTACTAAATTTTTTAGTATGTGTTCATCTTGTTTATAATTAGTATGCATTTGATTACGATATAGGAGATTAATATATTTGAGATCAGTAGAAGCAGTATTATGTACAATTTGCTTATTATTGAGATTTCTAAGAAAGCATCTTATTTGTTCATCAACTATATAGTGTGGAAAGCTATTATTAATAAGTGTCTGTTTTATATTCTTTAGTTCACTGTAAAAAAATCTGTTTGGTGGATGAATTAGTTTCTGCACGATGTATTAGATTCTTTATAATTGCTATTTTGTAGTAATATGGGCATTCGCTCTTGTAGTTAAGTGTACATGAATTTATGCTTGTAGGTTTTTTGTATGGCGAAATAGTAAATTTGTTATTATTTGTGTTTATCAATATGTCAAGGAAGGGATTTTATTATTAGTATTGAGTTCATATGTGAATTTAAGGACAGAATTATTTTGGAACCGTTTTTGAAGTTGAATTATTTCATCTGTATTTTTAACTAACATAAGAATATCATCAACGTAATGAAATAAAACGTGTATAAATGAAAATATGCTCCCTAAATACACAATATATATATATATATATATATATATATATATATATATATATATATATATATATATATATATATATATATATTGGCAACTCGTGCTTATCAATTTGCTATTGAAGTAGCTCAATGTGCCCGTAATTTCTATACTAATATTTTCTTCCATTGCACTTATTGCCAGTGGAATTTACTTCCGGTTTCTTATTTTCATTGCAACTGTGTTAATCCTCATAGTCTGTCCTCTTGAATACTGTTCTTCTTTATTTTCTTTCACCATGAGTAAATTCTTGTGCATTTGAGGCTTTATCACCTTGTTTGAGGGGGGGGGGTAATGATTACACACAAACACACACACACACACACACACTTACACTTACACGCACGCACACAGACACACACACATATATATATAGAGAGAGAGATATAAATATACAGATATGTGTATATATATGCACACACAGTTTAAAAGTATATATAATTTACGGATTGCGATACATATAGAAGTTTGGAGAATATCTGACAAAAAGCTTTTAAAGATATAAACAGTCAGGATATAGGCATCAATATAGCAAGTTGACAGTCAGTTTCACACCTCAGTCAGAGTTTCTGACAAAGGTTCGAGTCCTCTTTTAGTGGGCTCTATATAGATGCTACTGAACTATTGATGGAAATAGGAAAAACAGGAGACCCGGCTTTCTCTCTTACATGTAGCCCGGTGAAGACTAGTAACAAAAAATCTGAGGATCACATTGAGGAGGGAAAATGTCTAGTCACGATGCAGTGTTGAGTGCTATGTCCACATTATCTATCTATCTATCTATCTATATATATATATATATATATATATATATATATTATATATATATATATATATATAATCGACACATTACCCACAATGCACTTAGTGACCCATATATATAAATATATATAAATAGTCGATAAAATTCAACACTCACGGACTGACGATTGCATCTAGCATGAAACAGCCTGTCGCCTCTGAGTATTTACTTCAATGTTCACATTTATATTTACATACGCTCTATCTCTGTTATTGAGCACTTTATCCCATAAATATACCATACTTTAAACTATATATCTTCACAAACACACACACACACATATTTATTAAAGCTTCGTCAGAGATTGAGAGAAAACAAATGAACAGAAAGAAACACTTTTCAATTCAATTTCTTTGAATCCATTCTTAAATAATCAAACAAAGAATAAATGTTTAAAGATATCAGCGATAAATTAGAATATTATGGCACCCCGCAATGCTCGCTGACCGAACAAAGTTAAAGATATTCGAACTCCCACTAGATAGACATACTTACAGAATTTCGAATACACATTACCATCCGATGCCCACTTAGAAATAAAAGAATTTTCTCCAAACTTCTCAATTGTAATGTGTCTATCGCAAACTTTAAAATAAATAACTAAAAAACGAAGAGTTTGCGGGCATATGTTTATATGGACGTTTGATATGAGAACCCTCTCCTAAGTTTGTAAAACAATTTTGATACAGCCTATATATATATATATATATATATATATATATATATATATATATATATATATATATATATAAAAGAAATATGTTGTAGTGGTTCCAACGAGAGAAAAGTATGTATATTAAAAAAGAAGAGAAGAGAGGTGCCGCTAACGTTTTGGTTGTAATGTGGATTTATTTAGAAAAATATTATGCTTCGTTTTACATAATTTTACTATATATATATATATATATATATATATATATATATAGATAGATAGATAGATAGATAGATAGATACATACAGACATACTCTTTATATATATATATATATATATATATATATATATATATATATATACTTTTAAAATAATAATAAATAACATAGAAAATCATTATTAATTATATGAGAATATTTTATTATTATTATTATTATTATTTTAGCACATCGGGGACGATCTGTTTACTTCCAGCGTAAAATATATATATATATATATATATATATATATATATATATATATATATATATATATATATAGATAATATTAGTGGAAAATATACATACATATGAAAAATATATCTAAAAATTCCCATAAAAATTTTTCCAAGAGGAAGGATCCAGGTAGAACTCAATGTCTAGGACAGAGTAAGGATATAATAAAAAAACAACTCCGGAAATCAAAAACGAATTTAGAGAAAGAGTAAGTATGGGGAGGAGGGACATGAAACCTTAACAGAGAGATTTTTAGGAGATGGGTGGGTGGGGGAATTTCACCCCACCCACATCTCCTAAAATTCGTTTTTGATTTCGGAGTTGTTTTTTCTGTTTTCATTTTGAATTTGTAGGTCTGATGATTTGGATCGTATTTACGATTCCAATGGAATAAATTATGACCATGGAATATTAGTGTTTAAGCCTTTTTTTATATATATATATATATATATTTATATATATATATATATATATATATATATATATATATATATATATATATATGTGTGTGTGTGTGTGTATATATATATATATATCCCGCAGATCCATGTAAATTACCAGGTTGGGAACTGGCTTGGGTTAGCTGCCCTTGATGAGGGTGAAAGGAATCTATGTGAGCTTTGGTTAGAAATCCGTTTAATGTTGGTTTTACAATAAAAAGACTTCAGATGGCAAGGAAAACTCATAACAGCATAACCCGGTCATTACATTTTTATCGACAGATCGAAAAGTGTCGATGGTCCAACACAAGCCTTCACCACTTGAAATAAATCATTGCATTGGTTTTTCTGACAACTACATCTAATTAGTTCCACACATAACAGCCTAAACAGCGGAAAACTCTATGAAACAATATCAACTTCATCTTGGCACTTGGAATGTGGGAACACTCCAGGACAGCAACTTAGCACCAGAAAGAAAAACATCTCTGGTCGCATTGGAGCTAAAGAAGTACAACATTGATATAGCTGCACTGAGAAGTAAACATCAGTCGACAACATGAAACGAGAAAGCAAAATAAGACGTCTGACAGTGTTCCTTCTACACTTGGATACAATACATTCTCCTGTAATCTTTGTGCTCTTTTGTGCAATTCTCGAGCTGGTCTCAAAATTCATAGGCATGCAGATAATTAGTTCGTGGTTGTCTGAAAATTAAACGTCCGACTCGACGGGCGAGTCTATCATATATATATATATATATATATATATATATATATATATATATATATATATACAAGTATATAATTGGTATATACGGAATGAATTCAATAACCAACAATTACTATTCTTAAAAGAGTGCTCAATACAAAGTAGAGCAGATATGTTATAATTAGCTATATATATATATATATATATATATATATATATATATATAAAATATATATATATATATATATATATATATATATATATATATATATATATACATGTATTGTCAAATGACCGGATATATTGAAGTTACGTTCGACAAGACGCTACAATATATCCGGTCATTTGACAATATACATATATATATATATATATTTTTTTAACATATATATATATATATATTGTAGCGTCTTGTCGAACGTAATTTCAACGAAGAAATAAATTGAATAAACATATATATTTTTTCTTTTCTCAATAATTTTGTAGTTTTAAAACTTAATAGTGATTAAATTTGGATTTTAAAATTGCCAGTTTTTAATTTTAATATTAAATTTTATCATACAATTTTATAATTATTGGTTAGTATAAATTATTTTTAATATTACACCTATTTTAAAGATCTGAATAGCTATTATAACATGATTTCGTTGTCAAGCTTTTGAATCTTTCTATACTTGGTTTTTGATTGGTTATTCTAGCTTTTGTAACAATGTTTCAAAACTAGTGTAGGATCGTTAATTAATCTGAAACTTTTAAAACCATTTATTTTATCTTCAACATCATCACTTGATAAGACACCGAGGGTGTTGAAACAAAATTGCTATTTTTGTAGTGATTTTATAACATACTTATGTTATAATTTTTTTATAAATAATAATTAAATATATATATATATATATATATATATATATATATTTCAAGAAAAAAATTCAGATTACCAACACACAAACAGAAAATGTCTCATATCGAGAATATTTAACATTGAACATGAGGAAAAATTAATTATTATTTTTAATAATATGTGGAAATCTCCACTTTTACCTGAAGACGGTCGCGAGACCAGAAACTCGTGTCGTAAAATTATGTAAAACAAAGCATAATATTTTTTCTAAATAAATCCACAGTACAACTAAAAACGTTTGTGGCACCTCTCTTCTCTTCTTTTTAATATATATATATATATATATATATATATATATATATATATATATATATATATATATATATATATATATATATATATGTATACGTGTGTGCGTGTGTGCGTGTGTATGCACATGTGTTACTAAGATGAACTACTATTAGCATCGGAGTGAAGTCTGTTAAGGGTACCGGTTTCGGCTGATTTAATTAAGGGCCATAAATCCGTTGGATAGTTAGGAGTTCCTAAGAGAATTATAAAGTAGATGCTGCAAGTTTATCTTTTTCTTTACAGTTGCCAAAACTTGATTTACGATGGAAAATATTACATGCTGTCATAAGGACTATCACTGATTGATTCAAATCTGTAACCAATAAAACACCGCGGGTGAAGTCACCTTCCTTTTTTAGACAAGTATTGATTGATTTGCGCTTATTAACGAGACATTCGGAGAAAATCTGAGAATTTCTTAGATATCATACATTTTAGTGGAGTTCAGTCGAAAGGGGTTTATCTTCTACATATAAAACTAATGGCAGTCAACCAAAATCATTTTTATTTAATTTCCTAGCGATAAATGCTTATACCCGAGTTCGGTTTATCGACATGGTCTGACGGCATAATTCCGGTTACGCTTTCGAACTTTGTGTTTCGAAATTTTTCAAGGTATATATTGCGTAACTCGGGAGTATCTGGCTCCGAATAATCACTATCCTGTAACCACGAGTTCGTAACCTCCTACGAGAGTCATCATAAAGAGTATGATTGAAGCGAGGCTCCATAACACCAAAAAAACGTACTAAAACCTGCGATCGTGGGCATGAACAAGGCCACCTGATCCTTTCGAGGTCTGAATTGATGCTGCCGTTGTGGTTAAAGGATTTTTTTTTTGAAATTTCTTTTTCTAAGTTGTGTACGATTAAACATTCCGTTCATTTTTTATTTTTTTTACTGAAAGTATTGTTTCTTTATATTCTAATTTACTTTTTGATTACATAGCGTACCCTATCCATATATTATCAATACTATTCCAATATACCTAATTTTAGATTTTTAACATTATTTTTCACCCATACAATACCAAAAATCACTCAAGGTAGACGATTACTTTGATGTCTTCCCTGTAATGAGGCTATTGTGGACTCTTGCATTTACTATAAAGTTAATAGGTAAAGTAAGCCTCGGAGAGAACTGATATAAACTGTTCAACTGTCAAACTTTCCACCTCGGCGGAGAGGAACTCGGAAGAAGCTTTGTCGAGGGGCAAAGTTTCGTCCGGGGAGGTAGACAGGCCCTGAACCCGTTTATACGGGTCCTAAAGGGAATATTTTTGGCCGAGCCTACTGGCTCGGAGAACCCACAATAAACAGGCCTTGTTCCACATACGACCCACGTGATGGGGGCTCGTTAAATATAACGGTGTTATAGACTGAATATTCGTCTATCGATACACACTCCCAAGTCGAGTAGCACATTTCTGTTGTATTTACTGTCCAATACACTATTTATCTGCAACTTTTTGTTTTGTTATTTCTTAACCAATTACTTGGTCACAACAGTTACTAAACGAGTTTGTTTTATGGAGGATGACTTTAAATTGTGAGGATATGTAGGATGGATAACAATTAGTCCTTTACAAAGAGGGGTTAAGATTGTAGTGGTCGAGAAAGAATTCTTTCGGGAATTTATCCAGCATAATAGCGCCCCTTCGGAAGAAGAAAGTCTAAACGGAACTTTTTTTGTTGTTTATACATCTTATACTGGCGGTGGGGGGTGATAAGAGTTGGTATTCTAGAATAATTAACTCATTATTTTAAGCTGGACCTCAAATCCTGTTTAACTATTCGTGGGATGTGGACGGAAAAAAGAGTAATCGTGAGTCGGAAATTGAGAGAGAAAGATGGTGACGATTAGGAAAAAGTGTAGTTGAGAGAGAGAGAGAGAGAGAGAGAGAGAGAGAGAGAGAGTGAGAGAGAGAGAGAGAGAATAGGCGACTGTTAGAAAGTGCCTAACAGCGACAGATTATGCAGGTCACCCTAATAGTGTTATGGCTCCCATGTCAACCAACAACACCTGCTAGGTGTGTGTGTGTGTGTGTGAGAGAGAGAGAGAGATGGAGAGAGAGGTGGGAGAGAATTGGTGACTGTTAAAAAGTGGGTAACAGCGACAGATTATGTCAGGTCACCCTAACAGTGTTATGGTTACCATGTAATCCAACAAAACCTGCTGCATAATCACCGAATAAACCGGTTTCCCCAACAGGATATTCTAGTGATGAAGATGGTAGGATTAAAATCTGTCACAGATTGGATGAACCTTCTTCTATGGTTCACATTCATCTAGTACACTTGTATAGACTTGGCTCCATTGCTATGTGATAACACAGCACTGCAGAGCAGAGGGCTTCCTAGACAAAATTCAGCAGCTAGGAGGATGTATTCGTCTGATGGAAGCAACGGACCCGAGATCCTTGAAGTTGGATGATATTTGCCGTGGTTTGACCTGGACAGTAATGCGCTTAGTCAGGTTTATTTGCCCAAGACACACTACGCAAGAATGAATATCACTTCGGCTTTTAACTCAGATATGCAAAAAGAACTGCTTAGGTAATTAGCTGTGCAGCGACCATAAAACCACACACGAGCATGATGATGATAATGATAATGATGATGATGAACAATGAAAACGCATAGGCGGTTAAAATGAGAAAGAAATAGGGATCATGACAGATAGTGTATTTATGTGTGTGTGTGTGTGTGTGTGTGTTTGGTGAGAGAGAGAGAAAGACCGATAGATAACGAATGATTATTTTTTACGGTTTTTCAAGCTTTTTTAGGTAATATAAAACCAGAAAATATTTTTTTTTAATTTTAAGAATCTTCTGGAGATAATAATGATCTACTGATACAAATTGTACTAATTAATCCATGGCTAGGTGAGAAGAGGTTGATTTTAAATTTTCCCAAGTGCATTGGCGCGTAAGTGAATATAATTCGACTTAAATTGGTACACGAGCCCCGATTTCCAATTCCGAGCCGTTATCCATTACACCACCGACACGCCAAAGCTCGCAACACCTGGTATTGTGGAGCAGTCAACCACCTAAGCTTAATGTTGCTTAAATTCGCTGATTGTACGAGAACAGATGCTTCAACGTGATATGCCCGTAAGCCCAAAGATTACGAAAGTGAGAGAATAGATGATTGTGAGAGGGTGAAAGTGTTTGTGATTGAGAAAATGAGTGGGTGATTTTCAGCTTGATTGAGATTAAGGGAGACAGGAAAAGCTTGAGAAAGAAAGAATAGTGATTTTTAAAGAGGAAGAGGTGTTAATTGCGATAGAGCGAGGGAGAGAGAGAGAGAGATTAATGGTAAGGAGAGCAGCCGAGAAAGTGGTCACGAAAGAAGAGAGATACAGAGACTGGTTAGAAAAAAGTTTTTAAAAAAATTAAATAAAGGTAATTGCAAGAATGATGAGAGTGAGTGTGAGAATGACATTGCTCTTTCTAAAGATGCATTTATTTTGAACGAGAGGGGGGTGCGGGATAAAGAAGGCAAATGGGAAACTGAGAAGGTGATTTTGCTTTTGAGAAAATACTATTTTATATAAATTAATTCACTCAAAGCAAAGCGATAATGCCGCTAAGACGCAAGTGGGGCTACTGGGAGTGCAAGAGAATGAGAAGACTTTAGAAGGAACCGGAAACCCAATCCTAAACAGAAAATAAAGGATAAACCTGGGAGGGTCTGTCTATATTTCTGAGATGAGATATTATGTACATTATTTACATTATTCGGACTATTGTCCTCATCCTTTTCGCCATATTTATCACAACGTTTCGGACGTTGTACACTCCGGCCTTCTTCAGGTGGTTGGAATGTCGAACTGAACCCTTTATTTCGCTCACTGGGGTAGACTGTTCTAGTTCCACGTGCTGTGTGTACGCTATCCCGTGCAGCTGCGGAAAGAAATATAAAGGAGAGATAGGCCGCCCCCTTAAGGTAAGGCTTCAAGTACACCAGAAAGCTGTAACACGAGGGGAAGTAGAAAAATTAGGCGTGGCTGACCACATATGGAGGGAGAAGGAGGATCACCGCCCTCTGTGGGATCATGTTGAGATCATTGACAAGGAACACCACTGGAAAATTCGTAAACTTAAGGAATCAGCACATATGCTAGGCTACAAAAATCTCCTGAGCCGACCAAGCATAGAAATAAATACAATATGGGAACAAGTAATAAGGAGTGCCAGAGATAAGCAATGATAACAACATAGTTGCAATATAAGCTCTGGTAAAAACATGCAATGATAACAGCAAAATTGCAATATGAGCACTGGTAAAAACATTAGGTTTATAATACCCAGAAATTCATACACAGATGTCCACACTGGCACACTGGATAAAGGTGTTGGTTAGATCCAGTGACAGGACCCAAAGAGTGTGAGTTCAATACCCGGCTAAGGCAGTAGAGAACTTCCAGAGGGAAATTAATAGGAGATAACTGATAACTGACATCCATTAAAGCATGGCACGTGGAACTAGAACAGTCTACCCCAGTGAGCGAAATAAAGAGTTCAGTTCGACATTCCAACTACCTGAAGAATGCCGGAGCGTACAACGGCCGAAACGTTGTAATAAATATAGCGACAAAGGTGAGGGCAATAGTCCGAATAATGTAAATAATTATATGCCTGTGTGTCAGAGGAGGATAATGGAGAGTGAGGATGTTGATGGAAATGGTGATAATGATTGTGGCTTTGTAAAGAGAAGGTGGTTGTGGTTAAAAATATAGAATGCTGATGAAGAAGAGGACAACTGTAAAACAGTGAGTGGAAGACGATGAAGAAGTAAAAGGACAAGACAATTGTGTGAGAGGGAGAGAAATGCACTGACAGTGAGAAAGAAATGGTGAATTTAAGAGGGAGAGAGAATATTAAACGTAATCCTTATAGCTACATCAAATATGATTCTCTATAATTTCTTCTAAGTGAGTTAAGTGCAGTTACAATTCGACCAATAGAACTCAACGGAAATATGCTTAGCAATGCTGTTTATACTTGATTTTAACGCACACACCTCACGCTTACATACACATATGCGCATACATTTAAACAAACACACACACACATAAAAAATACGCAGACAGAAAATCAGACAAAAACACACAAAAAAAATATACACATATGCGCATCTGTATAGACATACGCACAATCAGCCAAAAAGTGCACAGAAGAACAAATTAAAAATATCTACAGGCATAAACACACAGGGCACACACATAAAATGACACGCGGCAACACTGGAACACACAGAGAAATACTCCAAACATAAATACCTACGTATACAATTAAACAGAAACATACATATGCATAGGGAAATACACACATACAGAGATAAAAACATGCACAAATGCAGAAAGAGATGGCGAAAGAGAGAAAAAACGCACACAGTGACAAAAAACACACACTGAGATACAGACAGAGACAAACATATACAAAGTAACACGCAGTGAGGCATTCACTCAATCACACACAAAACATGCAAACAATTAGAAATATCTACGTATGCATAGAAACAGATACACACGCTCACAGACATACGCCAACGCAGAAAGACAGGCAAACACATACACACACACACACACACACACACACACACACACACACACACACACACTAGATGTCTGTATGCTTTTTGCAAATGCTTTCAAAAAAGGTAGAATGTGTAAAACCCTGATCCATTCAATGCTTTGGATGCGTAAAAAGCATTTCTCAGTCCTAAATAGCAAAAGTTGAACGTAGAATGAAAAAGTTAAACTTTCAGAAGTTTTCTCGAAAATCCGGAGGCGTCGGGCTGTTGAGATCAATGGCGGACAAATAGAATCTGTTCATTAAAGTTTATCTTGCAAATTCATTGATATGAAATCGAAGCGCAAAAAAAGTGATTGAAAAGAAACTACACCACCTAGTAGCAGAGGGAATAACTGAATACAGGACAAGTAATATATATATATATATATATATATATATATATATATATATATATATATATATATTCATCGATGTTTTCCTTTAACATGAAAATCTCGTCAATATATGTCACATATATTGAGGGTTTGTTGAAATTATGAAAGAATGTTTTCAACATGGAGAATGCAAAAATTAGATAAAATAGATCTCAAAGGCGACCCCATCGCTACGCCGTCATTTAGTGTGTAAATGTTACATTTGCTTTTATAATTAACGAGACATGGATTTTTATTAGTGATCTGTAACATATTGAAGTGATAAAATCATCATTATTAGCATCTACTAGAACGTCCAGGAAAGGGATTTTGTTTTTTAAGCTTGAGCTCTTGAATTGTTAGTTTTTAATTCATCTACGTTTTTCCGTAAATTTGAATGATTTGTTGAAACTATTGAAGACCATATTTTCTACATAGTTCAGGTAGAAAGTAGGACCTAGAGATATTAGGTAAAATAGTGCACACACACACACACACATATATATATATATATATATATATATATATATATATATATATATATATATATATATATGTGGGGTGGGTGGGTGTGTATGTATTACTAAGTAAATTCCCGTTGATCGAAGGTTAAGACACTATCAGCTAATATGGCATTGAGCTCTCTATTTTCTCTAGTGCAGCTTTGTATCCGATTCTCTTAGGAATTGTTTATTTTTTATATATATATATATATATATATATATATATATATATATATATATATATATATATGTATATTTAAATTGTGTGTATTTAGGCAGCATCTTTTCATTTATACACGTTTCATTAAATAATATAGACAAGTGTTGTCTATTTTATGTAAACTCTTTTCATAACGTCTAATAAGTTTACTAACATTATAATTGAACGAAGAAAGAAATTCACAATATTGATCCATATTTTTTTAATACAATCTAAGCTTTCGTCTTACATAAGCCATTATCAAAGATGTCAATTACAACATAAAATAAATAGACAACACTTTTCTATTTTATTTAATGAAACGTGTATATATATATATATATATATATATATATATATATATATATATATATATATATATATATATATATATAACGTCATCCAAAAAAAATTCGAATAATACTTTTTAATGTAAAATGAACAGCAATACATTTTATAATAGAAATACCAGAAATACATGTTATCTGCATTTGAAACCATACAATTGCGTTCAAAGTTTATCTAGTTAAAACCATAAAATTTGTTCAAAATATTTAGATTTCGGCATTAAGTAACCTATAGTGTTTGATATGCCGCTAAACAAAATCTGTCAACACATTATTTTTCTTGAATATTTGTATTTGTATTTATGCAGAGATTAAAATAATTCCGACTGTGCACACACAAACGCAGACACGGAATCAAGAGTCGGTTAATAGTTTGGTTTTAGTAGCATTGACTGTTACAAGCCAGTCCCTCTTCCACTGAGCTGTGCGATCATGTTGAGGGGATATATTACTTGCCAAACACTTCTCATCTAGATTTTTCTAGGTGCACCCATAATCCTACTTGCGTAAATGAATGAAAGAACAGTGACTGGGAGATATAGTAAGTTGGACAAACACTGTTTTCGTCTATAAAGTTGTGGAGAGTCATGATCGCTAAAGGCTTACGAATCATAACAGGATTCACTTTAAAATTCCTTGAAGTTCTTACTGACTGAAAAATTGTTAATGTATTGATTCGTTTTTACGGCTTATCAACCTTTTGCAGGTTATTTAAAGCCAGAAAATATTTTTAGAGTGTAAGATTTTTTTTTTTGAGATAATAATAATTATTGATAAAATACTTTCTAATTAACTCATAGCAGGCGGGTTGAGCTGTTGAATGCAGACCTATCCCAAAAGGCATTTGCTTGTAAGTGAGTACATCAAACACAAAGGAAATTGGAATTCGGCTCTCCGATTAACAATTCCGAGCCGGTATCTTTTACACCACCCGCACATCCAAGCTTACATCAACTGGTATTCCTAAGTAGTTATTCATCTGGGTACTGATCGACGTTGCTTAAATTCGGTGATATTACGCGAATCGGTGTTTCAACATCATATGGCCGTAAGCCACACCTGAAGAAGACCGAAAGATATAACGATTGAAACGTTGTGATCGAAACAACAAAGATGGGGATATTAGTCCAGATGTAAATAATGATTAAAAAAATCTATTAACATGAATTAGTAAAAATGAGTATTTTATATATGCTAGAATCATTATTAATGTAATAAAATTTAGAAAACTACATCTTCAGAGAACAAGGAATATTTTAGTGATGACACTGAAACTGTAAATTTGTAAATATAGGTAAAGCTTTTATAATGATATTGTGAAGCCTTTCTAAATGGATCAAGCACAATCTTATGTAAAGAGACATTTATCACAGAAAACCGAGTCAAGTCATCTAATGGAAGAATAGTAGGCGGAGAGTAACTTGGAAAGACAGCTAAGAAAAAAAAAGAGAAATATTAGAAAAAAGCAAAGAAAAATATATCGAGTTAAATTCTGAGAAAACAAAAATAAATTTTCGACAAAAAAAGGAAAACATATTTACACGAAGGGCATTTTTTTCTTCTCAGAACGTAGACGATCATGACGCTCCACAGACTCCTGCCCCTTGTAGCCCTTAATTAACTTTGTCTTTTTGTTATTTCTCCCAGACCCTGTTCTGCCATCCAATTGCTCAAGCCCATTAACTATGTCACGTGCTGTTCTCTCCTGTCCCTCTTTTCCCTCTATCTGTCATGTGAGTATCGAAATTTTCAAGCCTTCCTTCCTCATTATGAGTCCCAGAAGTTTCAACTGCCACTTCCTGTTGTTGATTATAAGTTTCCTCTTTGTTTCCATTCTCTCCAAAACCTCGTCGTTGCTCACAAGTTCGCCCCATGGTATCTTTAGCAAATTTCTCTAGAACAATATCTATCGGATTATCTAATAATTATTTCCGACCTTTTCCAGTTAGTTTTATTTTATTAGACACCAACAATTTAAACAGACGATAAAAAAAAATGATATACAAAAGCAAGTCAGTCAATCAAGTAAGAGAGAAGGGGTTACTGGGTGTAGAATAATTAGAAAAACGAAACATTACTAAGGACCAAGAACAACAGAAGATTAATTTGGAGGATAGTACATAACGTTTGACATTGCATTTAAATTTTTGAAGATCAAAGTTGAATAGAAGGCAAGGAGCCAGAAGAAAGTTCCACAAGCGAAAAGTGCGAGTAAAGAAACTGGTAGCATAGAATTTATGATTTCATCTAACCAGTTCACCTTTAAATTGCAGAGATCACTTTGACAGTCTAGTACTGCACATAAATTCATAAAGTCTAGGTACCATAGCTAAGAGCTCGTCCGGACAATTACCATGAAAATAGTTATAGAAAAGGGACAGGGTGGGAAAGGGACTAAAGCCAAGAAACCGTGTCAGGATCGGTAATATTAGTGAATCTATGGATTTTAACAAGAATTTCTCCATATATCGTAGGAGCACTGGACTATACGTGAAAGCAATATTGTAAGCATGGATGAACGCTAGACATAGATATGTAATATAGATTCTGGAACGGAAAAAAAGGTCTAGCACAACACAACACATTTGACTTAGTAAAGGATTCAATATTGTATTTCCATTTCATGTCAGCCGATAATGTTATCCCGGGAACTTGCAACCAGTCATTCTCCTGGAGGTTACTATTAGCTATGGTGATGGAGGGTAGAGAGGGATCTTTGAGTTGATTAATAAAGAGCAATTTTGTTTTGAAGGCGTTAAAATTAACAAGCCATTCTTTGCCCCAGTTAGCAACAGAATGCAGTTTGTTGTTCAGATGCCGATTTGACTTTAACCAACTGATCAGACTTTCTCCCGAGACATGAGTAAATGGTTGTGTCATCAGCATAGATACCAAATTGAGAACTGATGCCATCGAGAAGGACGATAATGAAAATCAAAAACAAAGTAGAACCAGGGATAGAGGCCCGAGGGACACCTGTATTAGGGCAACAAATGTCCCAGAAGAGGTAGGATAACTATTAATTTAAATAACAATGGAAAAAGCAGACGATAGTGATTAACCATTGAAAAAGTTTTTAATAGCAAATAAAGTCTTGTTTCATTCACGCTAACTCAATTAAGTAGCTTGTTGCCCCAGTTTAAGTGAAGTAAATTATGAAATATGCAACAAAAATTTCTGAAACTGACACACCGATTATTTATTGGACCAGTTAAACAATGATCTAGTTAACCCACATCTCCTGGGATTAGAGTTACCATGGTGATATAAGAAGTATCCGCCAAGTGCGCGCCTTTATTTGTCTGTCGTTTTCGACGCGAAGCAACGCATTTCTATTAATTATCTTTGATGCCAAATATGCAAATAAAAATGTTTCCCGGGCATGACTCGACAAATGCAGGAACTGAATGTCAGAAGGTGAAAATGGCTTCCAGCAGATCTACGTTATCTACACCGTACATCATTTTTTAAAAAAATTCCTTGCTTCAAAAGTCAAGAAGGAAGCATTAGTTCATCGTTCGACAATGAAAAAAAAATAAAATGCATCAAATATTACTTATAATGTAAGGAATATCTATGACAAAGTGGAAAAGTCCGATGAGGTCCTCAAGGCCGAAATACATTACATGAAAAATATTTTTCTCTTTCTATAATTATATATATGGTAGAGGCTTAGCTTGAAGAACCGGAGACCCGAGTTCGGATTACGCGTCGGGTTCGTTATGTTGACTTACGTGAATATACCCTCGGGAAAGGTTTGAATCCATCTATTCCCCATTCCAGCTTTGGGTAAATCGCAGGACAAACCGGGTCCTATAGAAGGAAAACGCTGAATCCAAAAGCTCCATCTATGGGTTAAATAGTCTCAATAAACAGCAATTGACCAAGAGTAGTGAGTACAGCTCTTCCAACATGAGTGAGAAGGCCTTGCGTCTATTCTAATGAGGTTTCATCTCTCGTACATTTTTCATTGATATATATATATATATATATATATATATATATATATATATATAAATTTTTTTTTTTAAATTATAACATTAAATTATAACATTAAATATGTTATAAAAATTTCAAATTAATTAATGATCCTTCGCAAGGGGAAAACGTTGTTACAAAAGCTAGAATGACCACTCAAAACCCAAGTATAGGAAGATTCAAAAGCTTGACAACGAAATCATGTTATAATAGCTATTCAGGTCTTTAAAATACGGGTAATATTTAAAAAAGAATTTATTCTAACCAATAATTATTAAATTATATGATAAAATTTGATATTAAAATTAAAAACTGCCAATTTTAAAATCCAAATTTAATCATTATTAAGTTTAAAAACTATAAAATTACTGAGGAGAAAAGAAGAAATACATATGTTATTCAATTTATTTCTTCGTTGAAATTACGTTAGAACAGACGCTACAATATCCGGTCATCCGACAATACATGTATATACATTTTAATCCCAAGTGTGTGAATGGGGTCTTAATCCCACGTGCAAAACAACACAAACACAATCAGATTATAATACATAAGCACCCAGACATATTTAGATATATATATACACACAAAAAAGTGACGAGACAAGAAACATCTCCACGGCCCTTTACGAAAAAAAAGGGGAGGGGGAAACCAACTCCTCCATACATACACAATTAAAAGTGGATTCACTTTCCATACACATAGACACCGATAAATACACGTACACACATCCACAGACATTGACCTAGACAATCAGATACCACAACCAATAAATATTTAAGACTGAAAGTGTCATTAAACAAATGCTAGCCACTTATTAAAATATAACAAATATACAAAGATAGAAATGGTTAAAAATAATATTATTTAATATATTAAAACGAAAATTCCAAAACCACAAATATCAATAAAAACATATATTTTAATCATATAAGCTGATAAAAAAAGCTGATAAAAAAAGGAAAACCTGCAGAAATAAATGTACTCTCATACGTATATACACATATACACATATATACACGCGGCAGCAAACACAAACTAACACACACATACATATATACATACATACATACATATATATATACACACAGAAATACATACATATAAAAACATAAATATATACACACATATACATATCTATGATAACAAGTACACATACACATACATAGATAAATACATATATACACACATATATACACGCATTTATGCACATATACTTACATATATATACACATATATACACGCACCAATACACACATGAACATATATACACACATAGACTAACTACTGTGGCAGTAATGACATAACAATGTTTCCATACCTACACATAAACACAAAGAATCTCATATATAATAGGTGTCAACACACACATATACATCCACAAACATATATATATATATATATATATATATATATATATATATATATATATATACATATAAACATATACATAAATATACCTATCTATAATAACAAGTACACATATAAACGTTTATGCACGTACATAAACGTTTATATGTTCCATAAACTACATCCGGCAACAAGGTCTCTGATCAGGAGAATGGCGATTTTGAGGAGCGTGTGACTCCCTCTTATTTGCTGTTATTCTCAGCTCCATTCTTAATCGGGGTAGTAACACCTGTTAGGGTCCAAGCTATGGACAAATAGTGAACCACCAAACAGAAACAGAACACTATGAAAGTATCATAATATATTTTTATAGTAAAATGACCATCGATACCTATTTATAGTAAAATGGTCAGAAATGCATATTATAGTAGAATTACCAACAATATGTTTTATAGTAAAATTACCAACAATATATTTTATAGCAAAATAAACAAAAATACATTTTATCAATAGTTAAGCTATAAAACGGTTTTGAAAATATTTAGATTTCGACATAAATAACCCATAGAGGCTGATATGCCGGTAAACAAAAACAGAAATGTATACAGGCGACACGGGATGATTCACGTTAATCATGTGAAAACTGTATTTTTTTAAAAATGTAATCTTATACCATTTTTAAAATTAGATTTTTCGAATTTCAACTAATTATTCATATTAATTGATTTTTACATTTTTTTCCGATCCAACGTACTTTTACCGTCAGTTTAGTAAGAATAAATGATAAACAGAATAAGCCCAGATATTCGTAGTTATTTAAGTACTATCAAGCTTTTTCCAAACGGGTCAAAAGAAGAATTTTCCAAATAGTCTTATAATATTTACCATTCCATCAGATTTTCATCCAAATTGAAATTGTATATCTATCTATCTATCTATCTATCTATCTATACATACATACATACATACATACATACATATATAAAAACATACATACATACGTACGTACACACATACATATATAAAAGACATATAAAATATATAAAAAACAACTGGAAAAGTTTATTAATCTCGCAGGTTTTAATTTAAGAAGAATGAGATATGGACAAAAATAAGCCGGATATTATGGGATTTTTACTTTTGTGTTGTTTGATATTTCTTGATCAATTGTGCACACGAAACATGATTGACGAGTGAAAAGTAAACAACACAATCCTTATCATCCTATTCATCCTTATTTTTCTCCATATTTCATTCTCTGGTGAAGCTTTAATAAATGTGAAACATGTTAGATTGATACACGTGTCATATTTGTTCTTTTTCTTGTCATTCTGTCGGATTCCAATCCATATTTAATCTATATTTGTTCCCAAACTAGAATACAAAACCAGAAATAATTAAAACACAGACAACAGAAAAAATAAATTGCTCTCCTACAGCAATACGATAAAAACAAAAATAGGAAATATTCTTCAGAATCCCTAAAAATAACAAATTATAAAAAAAAATGTCAACAAAAATACTATTAAAATTAGTTATAGCTGCAGGAATAACATTGAAATAATAATAACAATGCACAATAAAAAAATACTCAAAACCAATAAGAAGTACAACAGCAATAACAATAACATACAGCACAATAACACCATTAAATTTAACTACAGAAATAAACAAAATTCCCCACTTAAAAATAAATGCTTAACTAATAACATGATATAAAAGCCATCGTAGATAATAACATTAGCACATACACAAAAATTACATAGGGGCCACAGAAAAAATCTTTTAAAGAAATATATTATAACCACAAAAACCATTCAAAAGAAAAAATACAAAAAACTATCAAAATACATAAGGACCGAAAAAGTTAACAATATCCCCACCAAAATCAAATGGAAAATTATAAAAAGAGCGCTTTCATAGAGAATTAACAGCAAAAATTGTAAATTTTGCTTAGAGGAAAAAATTATCAATAATTAGTTTTAAAAACCACAGTAAACACTTGAACAAGGAAACTGAAATAATGGGTAAATTTAGGCATAGAAACAAATATTTACTTTGCCATCGGTTATATTTCGAGTCTATGAACACTAATGGGTATGTTCCAATCCTCATAGATACGTTGAACACTATGGTACGTCGGGATAATATGATTATATGATGTCTTAGTAGTCCAAAACTAGCTGTGGTTTACCTGCTTCACGCCGCTGGCTAGTATTGTATTTTGCTGATGTTATAAAGATTACCATTTAATTTCCAACCTCCATTTTGGTTACTCTTCATTCAGTAACCTTTTATAGGTTACAACACTATCTAAGCACTAAATAAAACAGCAAATAAATATAAATAAAATAAATATAAACTTAAAAAAATAATACAAACTTTAAATAAATAAAGAAACAAATAAAAAATTAACTTAATTTATTAATAAAAATAAACGAACAAATATTGAAGTACGTGCATAGGCGCGTGTGTGTACATGTACACGTGGACATGTACGTGCGTGTGTGCAGCATGCGTGCAGAACGTACGTAAGTGTTATATATATATATATATATATATATATATATATATATATTAAGAAATATACTCTTAAGGTGTGCTTTATTTATGGGATAAAACGCTCAATATCAGAGATAGAGCCAACATATTTAGTTGGATTAATGTAAGTTTGTGACCCTGGGCTTCACGCTACTGCGATCGTCAGACAAACTGATTAATTTTTTTAAATAATAACAAAACCGCCTTAAATAATTAAAAATAAAAGCAATTTTTACCTATCATATTTTTACACAGACCCCACCATAAGTATATACGTGCGTGTAAGGAAATGTTATTCAGCGGAAAAATAGCCAAACGGTCTGCGTGTTGACATCGCTACATTCAGGAAAATTATTTGCTGCACAATCCATCATTGAATTCAGCAATCAAATGAGTACGTGTGTACACAACAACACACATTTACATATATATGTCAAGTCCCATACTTTTCATATATATTTATGTTTTTGTGAGCTCCGGTGGGCGAGCGCGTGTTGTGTGTCTGCGTACCTCAATGGGTGTACGGGCATGTATGTATGTTTGCGTAAGTATGAATGGTGTCTCGACGACAATTTTTTTCCTCGCACTTCCATGAAAACACCAGTACACACAACTCTACATAAATCCAAAATTTAAAAAAAAAATCAATATGGTAATTTTCTTCCATCTTTTAATGATAATGTATTTAACCTTATCAGGTAATATGAAAAGAATTTTCTTAAAATAAATAGACAAAACTTGTCTATATTATTTAATGAAACATGCATCAATATATATATATATATATATATATATATATATATATATATATATATGTATGTATGTATGTATATGTATACAAGGACGCACACACACTTATGTGTGTTTGTATGTGTGACTAAACTGAATGACAGTATATTTTTGTACAATTTTTCATTAACTAACAATAAAATATGACATCGCAGTTAACAATGCTGAATTACAAAAAATGTATTGCAATCTATCATTACTGACAACTAACTGGAAAAACAGATTAACTGGGCCTACAAGGTAAACAGGGTATTAAACATATATTAATTAAATAATGGAGTTTTAATAACTGATAATGAAATGATAATAAATGAAAAAATATATCATCAAATTTTCACATACTTCTTCATCATTATTAACATTATTCGGACAATTGTCCTCATCTTTGTCGCCATATTTATTACAACATTTCGGCCATTGTACGCTCCGGCCTTCTTCAGGTGGTTGGAATGTCGAATTGAACCCTTTATTTCGCTTACGGGTGTAGACTGTTCTAGTTCCATGCTTTAATGGATGTCTGTTATCAGTTATCTCCTGTTAATTTCCCTCTGAATGTTCTCCACTGCCTTAACCGGGTATTGAACTCACACTCTTTGGGTCCTGTCACTGGATCTAACCAACGCCTTTATCCACTGTGCCATGTGTCCTCGACATTCCAACCACATGAAGAAGGCCGGAGCGTACAACAGCCGAAACTTTGTGATAAATATGGCGACAAATACGACGACAATAGTCCGAATAATGTAAATAATGTACGTAATACTTCATCTCAGAAATATAGACATATACTTTTTCATTCAACTTGCAAACCAGCAACTTAGCAAAGAATAGGGGAATAACTTTATCTGAAACCGGACTGCCAACTCTACTTCAACATGTACTACAACATTGTATAAAAAATACAAATATATAAAATTTTTTGATAATTTTCAAAGAATCAGCAATATTATTAATCCTGATCTGGCATCTCGTCTTCAGTCCGTTTCCTTCAGCCGTAAATTTCCTCCCGTTTGCCTTTTCTGTAAATACATTCATGGTAATTGTTCGCATGAGCTTTTCACTGTAGTACCGTGAATTTATGAATTTAAGCGCAGTATTAAATTGTCAACGAAGTGTCATCAATCTACAAATGAAATGGCGAAATGTAACCGTAAGTTTCTAGCTAGAGTCTATTTTCTGGCACTTTCTGATTATAGAAAACTCGCTCGTCTTCATGCATTCCAGCCATCTTAGATCTTACAAACGCAAATGCGATGTCAGTCGCTATCTACTATCTTCCAGATCACTCTTCTATTGTTCTCGCCCCTTAATGATTCTGTGTTTTCTAATTCTTTCACACGCAGTCTTAGTGGCTTTATCGCCTTGCTTGGTGTGAAGACGATTAAAAATAGCAATAATAATTTGTGTTTTCTCACTTACGAACAAGAATTTTTTCACAGATATAAAAATAGCTGTTATAAAAATAAACAAACATGATTAACCAAGCAAAAATAATTTCTTCGTCGCATACAATTTTTTTTCAAAAGAATTGCACGACAGAAAACAAACTTCTTATCATCAATAATTTACCAACCGTGTCGTCGACGAGGAAATTACCTTTAAAAAAATTTAGAAAAAAATCTAAAAGAAACAAATATATAAACAAATTAAATATACCATAAACTTATTCGACCGTAACTTGACGCACCTTAAGTATAAAGAAGATGACAAAGCTATCAAATATATAATTCGTCATTATACAAAAGTAAAGTATTTCTGCTAGAGTTGTCCAAACCTCACATTTGGGGTTTGATAGTGTTCAAGGCCGTTTACACTGCCTTGTCAGTGATGACTTATTTTCAAACCTGAGCTCGCTTTCAACATCTTATGTGTATCGTTACTTTATCACTAAGTTCGGCGTAGCTCCATCTTCTAATTCGACCGGTTCAGGCATTCATATCTAAGACCCGTCATACTGCGTAAACTCGGACAAATCATTCGCTTCCCCTTAGTATCCCATTATTAAGAAGGAAGTTCCAGTCGGGTAAGACGTCGGATGGCAATGGTTATTCTATCGCTATTTACCTGAGAAATGCTCGGAAAAGCTCCGTTCTTTAGTTCCAGCGGTTCATAGACTTGCAGCCAAACCCCATCATGATAAATCCGTGGAGTTGAACTCTTTATTCCAATTTTAATTCGGAAATTCCACTCAGTGAGCTTTTACCCAAAAATCATCTCTGTGAAACCGACTCCGGCTACACTCTTCCCCTGTTCAAATGAATAAAACATAATTGGCTTTATGTTGGGTGAATATTATTGAGAAAATACATTTCACTTAATGAATGCCATAAATATCTATGATTTAGACTATATAGTGTGTAAAATTTCTAAACATTACCAAAATCTGGTAATCTTTTAAGATTCCAAAATTTGTAAACACCCAAACATAAAAACAATGTTTTTTACGAAGTCTTATATCCGTTTGAAGATTTTATCTCTAAGACTAATAACCAAAGATCTGTACTGGTTTCTTCAATTAGACACAAAAACATTATTTCGTAGACTAACTTGTCGCTTAAGAAAAGAAATGCAATTTCTGTATATGTTAATCATTACACTACAAACAAACAAACAAATTACAGGTTAATCATTATACTACAAACAAACAAACAAATTACAGGTTAATCATTATACTACAAACAAACAAACAAATTACAGGTTAATCATTATACTACAAACAAACAAACAAATTACAGGTTAATCATTATACTACAAACAAACAAACAAATTACAGGTTAATCATTATACTACAAACAAACAAACAAATTACAGGTTAATCATTATACTACAAACAAACAAACAAATTACAGGTTAATCATTATACTACAAACAAACAAACAAATTACAGGTTAATCATTATACTACAAACAAACAAACAAATTACAGGTTAATCATTATACTACAAACAAACAAACAAATTACAGGTTAAAATTATACTACAAACAAACAAACAAATTACAGGTTAATCATTATACTACAAACAAACAAACAAATTACAGGTTAATCATTATACTACAAACAAACAAACAAATTACAGGTTAATCATTATACTACAAACAAACAAACAAATTACAGGTTAATCATTATACTACAAACAAACAAACAAATTACAGGTTAATCATTACACTACAAACAAACAAACAAATTACAGGTTAATCATTATACTACAAACAAACAAACAAATTACAGGTTAATCATTATACTACAAACAAACAAACAAATTACAGGTTAATCATTACACTACAAACAAACAAACAAATTACAGGTTAATCATTATACTACAAACAAACAAACAAATTACAGGTTAATCATTATACTACAAACAAACAAACAAATTACAGGTTAATCATTATCAAACAAACAAACAAACAAATTACAGGTTAATCATTATACTACAAACAAACAAACAAATTACAGGTTAATCATTATACTACAAACAAACAAACAAATTACAGGTTAATCATTATACTACAAACAAACAAACAAATTACAGGTTAATCATTATACTACAAACAAACAAACAAATTACAGGTTAATCATTATACTACAAACAAACAAACAAATTACAGGTTAATCATTATACTACAAACAAACAAACAAATTACAGGTTAATCATTACACTACAAACAAACAAACAAATTACAGGTTAATCATTATACTACAAACAAACAAACAAATTACAGGTTAATCATTATAAACAAACAAACAAACAAATTACAGGTTAATCATTACACTACAAACAAACAAACAAATTACAGGTTAATCATTATACTACAAACAAACAAACAAATTACAGGTTAATCATTACACTACAAACAAACAAACAAATTACAGGTTAATCATTATACTACAAACAAACAAACAAATTACAGGTTAATCATTACACTACAAACAAACAAACAAATTACAGGTTAATCATTATACTACAAACAAACAAACAAATTACAGGTTAATCATTATACTACAAACAAACAAACAAATTACAGGTTAATCATTATACTACAAACAAACAAACAAATTACAGGTTAATCATTATACTACAAACAAACAAACAAATTACAGGTTAATCATTATACTACAAACAAACAAACAAATTACAGGTTAATCATTATACTACAAACAAACAAACAAATTACAGGTTAATCATTATACTACAAACAAACAAACAAATTACAGGTTAATCATTACACTACAAACAAACAAACAAATTACAGGTTAATCATTACACTACAAACAAACAAAAAATTACAGGTTAATCATTACACTACAAACAAACAAACAAATTACAGGTTAATCATTACACTACAAACAAACAAACAAATTACAGGTTAATCATTACACTACAAACAAACAAACAAATTACAGGTTAATCATTACACTACAAACAAACAAACAAATTACAGGTTAATCATTACACTACAAACAAACAAACAAATTACAGGTTAATCATTACACTACAAACAAACAAACAAATTACAGGTTAATCATTACACTACAAACAAACAAACAAATTACAGGTTAATCATTATACTACAAACAAACAAACAAATTACAGGTTAATCATTACACTACAAACAAACAAACAAATTACAGGTTAATCATTACACTACAAACAAACAAACAAATTACAGGTTAATCATTACACTACAAACAAACAAACAAATTACAGGTTAATCATTATACTACAAACAAATAAAATAAGTAGAAGATAAAGCAAAACTACTATACAGTAGAGGAAAGACTCAAAATACTAAAAACTAATATTTTGCAAGAGACAACCCATATTAAATAAAATTGAAATGTACATAAAATATTCTTTTTCTTTCTCTGTGCCATGTCCCCACAGGATATTAGCGATCATGACCCCCCACAATTTCTTGTACTTTGTAGCTTTTAATAAATATTGTTTTGTGTTATTTCTCCTAAACCTTGCCCTTCCATCTATTTTTTCAATCTCGCCAGATAGTTTATGGTGAACTCACTCGTAATTGATCTAGTGAGACAAACTTGCTAGCCATTAGATAACGTGGAAGTTCCCTCGCCAGTTAGGTAATGTGTTGTTTTCCTCTGTCTTTTTACCTTCAATATACCATGTGATGTGTATCAAACTTTTCAAGCCCACTTTCCTCATAATGTGCTCTGAAAATATCAAGTACATCTTTTTGATGTTAACTATAAGGGTTATTTTTGTTTCCATTTTATCTAAATTTCCTTAAAATCGTCCTTGTTGATCACATGTAAGATCCATAATATTCTCAGCATCCTTCTGTATAACCATTTTTTCTGTTGCCTCAAGTCTCTTCTTAATCTGTGACGAGATTGTCCAGCATACACTCGCAGTTCTATAATCTTTTCTTTGTTTTATTCGAAATGAATATTAAATCTGTAAATAAAGCATATTTATGTGTATGAAAGAAAATCGTGTAAAATATTTATAATGAATGTAAAAAATTAATATATTTCTTTTTTAGTGTTTCCAAACTCACTGAAACTGTTCTACACGTGATAACAATTATACCATACACATATATTTGAAATTGATATGTAACGTTAAAAATGTGCGGATGTAACAAAAAAATATAGTTATGATACTGAAAGCATTTACTTCTTGTTAATAACAGAAAATATGTTTGAAAAAATTCGATGGAATACATTAACTATGGTCAGTATATCCACATTTGTTTTACGAATAGGTAAAAACTTGGAGAATCAAAAGAATACAGTAAAAGATTAGACAGACATTGTCGGTTAAAATTAATAAATCATTATTTACATGCGAACTATGGTCATTATCTTTGTTGATATTATCACAACGTTTCGAGCATTGTGTTCATCAACCTTCATAGAACTAAGTAACGTACAATGAATTTCGAAGTAAATCCCTTTATTTAATCAACGGGTATAGATCGTTCTCGTTTCACTCTCAATGTGTCGGGATAATTCTTCACGTTTTTATTTTTAGTACTCCTCAGCTACCGCTCGCTGCGTTTCCACTGAGCCAAATACACTGTCGGGCAGATGGATTGAACTCACAATTCCTACGTCACCAAATTCACGAACGAGCGTTTTAATCGACTTGGCTATTGCCATTCGATATAGACTTGATGAAGACCGGAAATAACAACGGCCGAAACGCTGTGATAACAACAACGAAGATGAGGACAATGATCCGCATGAAAATAATGTAAGTACCAGAATTTCACTCAGATATTAAAACATCTCGTTTAAATGTCCTCTCCAAAGACACGCATAAAACAGTAGGCAATCTCATGATACCCTGGCGTCTACTAGGGTGGCTAGCGATTCCCTGGCGTCTACTAGGGTGGCTAGCGATTCCCTGGCCTACTCAACTGCGTTTGTTCAATACCCACATAGCCAAACTGTAGTTCATAATACAAATATTCTGAGAGGACCAAATACTTTCTGGAAGTTAATGCATAATCTGACGTGATCAGTAGTAAAACATTGCCAGACTGCTCAAAACCTCGATCACGGTAAATTATGATTTTGTCGTGACACAATTGCGTTGTCGGTTTACAAACAGGTTTGTTTACCCAATTTAATTCAAAACGCTTGAGTCAAGCAATGGCGTGTTTTCAGGCCGATAATATCAAGGAGTCACCTATCTGACAAATCAAGCATCGTGAGATTGGTGGTATTCTAATGCGGATCTCTTGTTTGAAACACACAGCCTATATAAGGAGAAAAGTTATGAATTTAGCCATGTTTTTTTTCTCTCTTTAACAATATCCACAGGTTTTTTCCCCGCAATATCCCCAAAATTTCACAATGACTTTCATAGTTTGTCAAACGACAGCTGAAAGAACACTAATTCAATCTAGGGTCAGATGCCCGAAATTTCTACAGAACTAAACATTTAATACACTCGTATTTTAATATTATATATTAAAATAATAGATAGAGTTAAACTGAATCCTCACCACTTGATTTTATTTAATTGTCATTCAGTTTATAGTGACAGTGCCGTTGACTGAGGCGTGAGCTCTTGGATTTTACTGTTTCTACTGTTATTATATATTATCTGTTTTAATAATATCGTTATACCTTTAAAAACCCTCCATATATATATATATATATATATATATATATATATATATATATATATGTGTGTGTGTGTGTGTGTGTGTGTGCGTGTGTGTGTGTGTGTGTTGAGAGAAAGAAAATCTCAGAGATGAATAGCAGGAATGTAGCAATGGAATAATGCACTTGAGGCCTCGCTTCTGTTTTGATGGCAGGGGCATCCATTAGCTGACAGGTCACGCACGAAATAATCGATTAGCTGTCATGCATGTAAACTGAGATAGGTTTTTATATTTAGTTTCTACTTGCATTTATTTTCTATAATGCGCATCACCAAGCCCTTTTCCGCAAACCTACTTTGCATCAAGTCTTTTCTGTCCAATGTGTGTCGGCTTGTCATCGCAAAACAGGAATTCTCAGGGCAAGCAAAGTGTCGAAATGTCTTCAGAGGTAACCGACTGGAAGAGGCTTTTTTGAAACTAATAATAAAGCTACTACAATTTGTGGGAAATTCTTGTTATTTCGTCAATTAAGTCTTAGACCGAATCTTGATTTTATTTGTAAAAGACGACGTTTCTTAGTCTGATATCACTAGAGGAATGCGAGAAAGCAAGCTTGAATATGTGAACAAATGATTGAGAATATATCTTGAACTGCACTCATTGCAAGGAAAGACTCAACATATAAGAAATTTATATTAAATATTCTTTTTCTTCTATGTGTCTTTAGGATATTGATGATCATGGTTCTCCACAATTTCTTGTCCTTTTTTGCTCTTAGCAATTTTTTTTTTGTTATCACTCCTAAACCCCGTTCTGCTACACAATTACAAAACTTTGTTAGGTAGGTTATACGCTGTTTTCCTATGTCCACCATGCTTTCAAAATTTCCTGTGAGTTTCAAATTTTTCAAGCCCTCTTCCTTCATTATGGGTTCTGAATAAGTTTAATTTTATTTCGATAAATATTTGTTAATAAATATTTACTGAGTTTTCTTAATATGCGATGAGTACGAAATTGCAGAGAAAACACGACCGCTAACATCCTGACGGGACACGGCGTATAGAAGAAGAGGTCTCCCTCATCAAGGCCGACCGAAGTCAGGATTATAGTGTCATTGTGGATTTCACGATCCTTTTATTCTGCAAACTGTAAGCGTTTCATCCCCCAGATTGGTTGTCATCCAAGACTGAAAAACCAATTCTCTACCGATATTTAAACCATGCGATAAGTATAGCTACAATTTAACCTAATAATGCGTTTGGTATTTGCTTGAAGTCAATAACAGAAAATGACTTTAAAAATAAATTGATCGATTCTTTTACGTCTTTTTGCAGGTTTACTCAAAGCCAGAAAATATTTTTAATTTGTAAGATTTTTTTTAAATAAGTTTAGTTATACAAGAATTACTAATTAACCCATAGCTGGGGGAAATGGGTGGATTCAAAAATTTTCCAACAGTATTTGCGCGTAAGTTAATGTAAAGAATCCAATGAGAATTAGAACTCGGCTCTTGGAACTTGTGCCATTATATATTGCACCATACTCACATCGATTATTACAGCATCTTTTATTCCCAAGCAGTCATGCATCTAGGTACACACCTGGCTCAATGATGCGTAACTTCAGGGATTATACGGTAACTGGGGATTCAAGGTGATATTAATTAAGTAATTTAAAAATAAGCGACGAAATAAACGTCAATTTTGAATATTATGAATTATGCGATAGTTGGAAAATTTCAAAATATTACGAAATTATATCAAAAAAAGATAAAGACACCAACAAAAACAAACAAAAATATGTAGGATAAAGCGTTGCAAAAACTAACACCTTTTTTTTTTCAACTTACGATACCGATCATGCAATTAATGACAGACACGGATATTTAAGTTTTTTTTAATTTTTTATGAACATTAGAGTTAAGTGAACATTATAATGGGATGCTATTCTGGATGTCATTTCAATTTAAGGAAAAAAATGAAAATTGTAAAATGATACTTTTTACCTCACTGGTGGGGCATAAAGTGGTACACAGTGTAACATATTGAGATGAATTGTATTATCTAAAATCAGGACAATAAAACCACTCTGATACCTGATTTACGCCTCAATTGTAACTTTATTTAACTTTAAGAAACATAAAATGATAATTTAAAATAAATAATAATAAATATAAATAATAATAAATAAATGATAAATAAATAAATAAAATAAAATGATAATGTAAAAACAGTGCAAAAAAGGATAAAACAGTCTTACTATAATATATAATCTATAAAATAAGAGAAATTCTACTTATATATATCGATTTGGGATATTCTACTCACCTCGTTTGCTTTGCGTTGATATTCAAGCTGTGAGGCGAGAAAAGGATACTAACTAACACAAGAGCCCGTTACAGTGTAAAATACTAATTAGTTAGTTTTTACCCTATATTACCTTGTGCGCCCCTCTACTCTATATATGTACATATATATATGTATGTAATTACTATATATACACCCTTTTGCGAATTAATTGAAACAACCGCTTTAGTATCCTTTCTTTCGACAAACTGTCAGTTTTATACCCACTTTAGTGACAAGGTGTAATCGATTTATATTTTTTTCTTCAGATTAGGTTATTTGCAGTAGTGTGCATTAATATGAATATATTTTCGGGGTGTATGATGAAATTTGTTTGGCCCTAAAAAATCATCTGTGATTGCATCAGATTTTCATCACGCCCGGACACTATTGTCTCGACTGTCGATTAGTTGTCCTACAGCCATTGTCTTCGATGGAAGTAAGTTCAAGGAAGCGTACGAAAATTGCAACGCTGCACGAACACAATGACAATCCCTACCAGGTGAGCAAATCAAAGTACCATAGACTTGCGCGGAAATTCTCCTGATTAAAATCCAATCGAGAATCTGTGGTCAATCAATCTGCAAGGAATAACTTCGTGGAATGGACATACGAAGTACTAACATGTGCATTTGGTCATGTTTCTTTGGAATAATAATAACGGAATTATTTATTTAGTTTCAATTAATTTGCACAAGAGTGTTTATAGTTATTTTAAAAATAGCATTTAAATGATTATTAATTTAAATGTTTCGTTTATGAAGAAACTCTAACGTGGTTTAGAATTTGAAATTTGAAAATTAAATAATTTCAATAGATTTATCAAACACATGGTGCTGATGAGCTTTCGATGCGAAGCTCTTCAGTTGGTTAATCATATAAGTCAATTGAACTTTAACTGATTAAATGAATGTATGAATGAATATATAAACAACGCAATAAAGAGTTGAAAGTTACATGGCAACAGAATTAAGCTGGGTTTGCTTGCGATTAAAAAAAACTGCGATATACAAATAAAATATGTTTAGAGCTGTTAAGATATTTATTATATAAATGGCTATTTTTTCAGATTTATTTTATCCTAGGCGTCAAAGAATTGCCTGATGAAGTGATGTCAATGTTTGAGTAATTACAGACGCGATCGAAGTTCAAATAAAAATAAAGTCAAAAGAAATATACATATCATTAACATCATGATACCAGAATGAAAGAAACAATTACAGAAGTTAAAATATGTGGAAATTATTTTAACAGAAGATGGAAAATGTGACCCCGAAACTGAAGGTGCATTGGGATAGCCAAATATGCATTCTAAAAGCTAAGCGAAGTACTTCTTTCTTTTTAGGTGCCTTTTCCTTTCAGGACGTAGGCGATCATGGCTCTCCTTCAATGCCTTGCAGATCGAGTGTCTTCTTCATCCGATGTCACGTAGCAGCTCAAGTTTTCTTTTCATTACCAAAAAATTCTCCTGTCTAGCAATACTCTGCATAGGTTTTGTAATGTGTCCTTGACCATTCCATTACGTCTACGGATCTCAGTGTCGCACATATCGTCCTGTGTCAAGACGCTTTCCACGTTTTTAATCTTCCGCGTCTCCTTGATTTTACTATTCCCGACCTGTTGAACACGACATATTAGACGCTCTTTCACTGCAACTGCAAGTAAGTTAAGTTCAGAATATATAAAGTATAAATGAGGAGTAGGCACTGTGGGCGTTGAACAGACACAAATATACCTAATCAGAAAGGGGTTCGCAAGCCGCCCTATCACACAGGCGTGCTTGAAAAAGCCAGTAACCGGGCATGGTACATATATATATATATATATATATATATATATATATATATATATATATATATATCTTATCTTCAGACTTTATGTTACCATATTTTGAACAATCTGACACACACACAGGACACACTGAAAGCGATGTGAACAGAAGAACATAACATCTAACATATTTAATGAGTTGAGTAAATGAAGTCAAAACAGGGTTTCAGAGAAGTAACAGAAAAAAAAGAAATTTATTAAGAGTTACAAAGGATAGGAAGTTGTGGAGAGCCATGATCGCCTACGTCCTGAGGGGATAATATGAAAGTACCGTGATTCATGATTTGAGTAAAATTCTTGAATCTTCTCTAAATGATTAGTATGAGAAGTCACAATGTTATTCTTGTTCGATATTTAAATTCAATTCAAAAGCTAAGGTTGCATCATGAAAAATGTATATTAAAGCTGAGTGTACTTTCAAAAAATACTTGCAAAGAAGCAAGTATTTCAAGGGCTCGTTATTCCCACGCATCACCTTGGAACCTGTAAGCTGTTTTCGGGCTTCTCGATAACAACGTTTCTGAACGATGGGAGAGTGTGGATGAAAACACTTGTGATAATGTTCACGTTAATACGAGATGGACAGACAGGCTTTCCTTAAAGTCAAAGTAATTCGTATGCATTGTTTATACCTCTGCTAATGGGCTTCTTCATCGGTTATCCTACTGCAGATATAGGACAAATAAGGTTCCTGACTCTAAATTAATTTCGCTCAAGCGTTTTAATACAAGAGGGACTCTCTTAGTTAACTGGATCAATTTGAGCTGATGATCCTAATGTAAATGCGGCACGTTTATTCAAAGTACAATTACAATTTCAGTAAAATGAACAGGCAAAAAACAACATTGAATTGCCGACCAGATGAATTCTTAAATTACATGAAGTTAACTGTCATTTGATTCGATCGAACTGTCTTTCACTTAGTAGAATCAGGAGACATACATTTTAAAGTTACCAATGGTATTCAATTTACTACTTCCATTCATCGTCCTTATTTTCAAACTGCAGCGATAGTATGCTAGAAATCATTTTGTATATATCGTTTCGGTTTTTGCGAAACGATCTGTTCCCTTTTTATTTCATTCATGAAAAAACTCATTCGCTTCTTTTGATTCAGTTGCGTAGATAGAATACAACACTGGCATCTAATTAAAAGATGTCTTTCCATTTCAGGAACGACCAAAAATCGGATTGCAGCAAATCAATATTGTATGGAGGATTCGGGTTCGTAATTGTAAATCAAAATTTCATCTCCAGAATCTCAGAAACCTTTCAGAAATTTGATTCTATTTTTTTCATTGTCTGATCTGGATGCAGCTTCTTGCTCCCCAACTAGCCGAAACTTTTTTTTCTGCTTTAAATTTTTCACTAGATATTGTGTGCGCTGAAACAACTCAAAAGACGAGGGTGTTCCGTATTATTTCTGTCTCATAATCGTCAGTCACTCTCAATTTATTCTCAAACAGTCTCGATGCTTTCTTCATAGTGAATTACGAAGCGTAGCTTAGATTTGGCACAAGGCCGAATGTATAGGGCTCCCAGTGAGGATCAAACTGACTATTCAGTCGTAATTGATTTAGTGAGACAAGTTTGCGAAACATTACACCACGTCGAGATACCCAATTAGGCGATTTTCACAAGAAAAAAAGTATGGGCCACCCAGTGTGGATCGAACTCAGTATTCAGTCTTAATTAATCCAGCGAAACAAACTTGTTAACCATTACACATGTCGAATATCTCGATGTTTTTTTGTTGTTTTTTTTTTCCTGTAAACTGATGTTGATTTTCCGAACCCTGGTTATTTTCGAGTTCGTCTCAGCCGTCTTTGAAACGTCTGTATCCATTTTTAAAATGGCTGATATTATTTCGAAGGATTTTCTCGATGAATTTTTATTGAAAACGCCAATAATATTCCACTCTTCTAAACGAGTTTTGATATTCGCCCTTGCTTCAATCTTGACCGATTTCGTGCAGCTCGAACATCTTGATTATGTCATTTTCTAACATCTACTAAAGCAGAATCTAAGAGCAGAATATCTGGCTCGTATCTTCTCTTCCAATTCCACTCCTGAACCATCTAGGCGTTCCTTTGTTTGACATTCCACTTAGAACTGAGTCCCTATTGATCAATTCTTTGCATGTTTTCTGCTATCATCTTTAAATTTGATTTCTCTCAAAGCACGTAAACTTGATGGTATCCCTACAATAGTCCCTTAAAAGATCTGCCCCTCCTCTGTTGCTGAAAGACATTGTGTTGGCTGAAGAAATTGAAAAGACGAGAATGTTTGGCATTATTTCTGTTATTAATCGTCAGTCATATTAACTCACAGTTAAATCTCGAACAGCCTAGATGCTATCCTTATAGAGATTTACTAAGCGTAACAGATGTAGAACAAGGCCGAAAGTATGGGGCACCCAGTGAGGATTGAAATCACTATTCAGTCATAATTGATCTGCCGAGACAATGTCGTTAACCATTACACTACGTCGAAGTGCACTCGATTTTTTTTTCCCTTAAACTGATGTTGATTTTCCGACCACTCGTTATTTTCGACTTCGTGTCGTCCTTCTTTGAAACTTCTGTATTAATTTGTAAAAAGCTGGATTTCTTTCATGGGATTTTCTTGATGAACTTTTCTAAAAGCGGCAATAAAATCCCCAGTTTTCTAAACAAGTTCTACTGAAAATTTGATGTTAGTACTTGCTTCAAACTTGACAAGTTTCCTTCAGTTCTAAAGCATTTTTTCATATCGCAAATAAGCACGTAGCTTTCTTATGGCTTTTTTGTTCACTAAATCTTTGAATGTCTTTCGTGTTAACGATTCTCGAAGTATAAGAAATTACAGTCGGTCGTATGTGGTGATAGAGTAGTGGATAGGAAGCAGTGCCTCTAGATTGTATTTTCTCCGTAGTTAACATGGTCACGTATTCTTATTTATTTTTTGTTATTTTCAGTCAAGTAAATATCTTAATTTTGGTTTGGTTTGTTGTGTTTTATGGCATATCAACCTCAATTGGTTATTTGATGCCGACAAAGTTTTTATTGCTGGTAATATTTTGTTTTGTCAAAAATCTGTTTCTGGTAATAATTTTTCCTTAAAAAATGTATTGCTAGTAATATTTTTTCCTGAAAAATGTATTGCGGTAATATTTTTTCAGAAACGTATAGTTGTTAATATTTTTTTTTTCAAAAATGTATTGCTGGTAATAGTTTGTTTTTTTTTTAAAATTATTACTGTAAATTTTTTTAGAAAGTATTC
This sequence comes from Acanthosepion pharaonis, assembly GCA_903632075.3. NCBI lineage: Eukaryota > Metazoa > Mollusca > Cephalopoda > Sepiida > Sepiidae > Acanthosepion > Acanthosepion pharaonis. The sequence goes on from CAHIKZ030000199.1 coordinate 865,027, forward strand.
CTGTTATTAAAAACTATTTTTACCCCAGTTTCGGGGTTAACTATTTGCCCATAGCTGGGACCCTAATAGGTGCTACCACCCCGGGTCAGGGTGGACCTGGGAACACCAGCAATTAAGAAGTTGTTCCACGCTCCTCAAAACCTTCTGATCAGTGTTCTTGCTGCTGGCCGTAGTTTATCGTCTTACTCAGGACGTGGATGTAGTTTATCGTCATACCCAGGGTAGCCTAATATTTTTATTATCACAACTTTTCAGCCGTTGTGGCTCCCGGCCTTCTCCAGGCTTCTCTTCATTTGACTAATAAATAACATATATCTACCATAGTAAATATTTAAAAATGATTGGTAATGGGTGTTACAGAGTCTGTAAGATAATTACATTTTCTACACAAACAAATGAGCACTATAGGACGACTGAAAATAATAGACATTATGTAATTTTGTTTTTACAATGATGTACACTCTGTACAAGTTCCTCCCCACCCCCCTACAGGTAGACGGTTACAGTCTAAGAGAAACAGTTTCCGCGGATATGGGGTTTTTTGTAACAGATATTTTCTCGATCTTTTTTCAATTCCTCTCGTATACTATTACAGAATAAATATTCAAACATGTTTCTGTCTCTACCGTTAACGACTACATGAGGTAGGAAAAGTTGTCAGTAACAAATTTTCTCGATTTTAAAAAAAAGAAAATTTTCGGGAATATCGACAACAATTTAACATTCTTTAAAAAGTTATCCATTTTAAGCAAGTCGTTTGTTTTACTGAATTATGTTTCATTGTCTAGACATTGAAAATCTCTTCCCTAATAGTTCCCGAATTGGACTTTTGAAACATGGCAACATTGAAAGGTTTATTCTTTGCGTGACACCCACTTCATCATTGAGACATTTTTTTTCATCGAGACATTTTTTTTCATCAGCCTAGATTTGACCAGACGTTGGTCCCACTTCTTCTGGTCCTAGTCGAACTTGTGTTTTACCTCTAATCGCTTCTGATTGTCGTTTACTGACATTAAAAACCTGTCAATTCAATTAGTCAAGATTCACCAGTGAATAATTCATAAAGACTTGGCTATCCACCGACGTAATTCAATAAAGCAAACGTTTTTGTTTTTTTAAATGGACTTGCAAAGCAATGGCGACAAGAAATCTCAAAGGTCGTTGTGTGTTTTTATGAGGTTCGTCACCTATTGTGTCTTCAAACCGCTTTGGGTTGTGGCTTTGAAATTGATTCTGACGAGAAGAACATATTCTTTATCTCTTTTCTTACGCTAGCTTTAGATATATAAAGTATACATGGGATTTTTTAAAGTATACAGGATATATAAAGTATAGAGTATAAAGTATATAAATGTATAATACATGTATATATATATATATATATATATATATATATATATATATATATATATATATATATATATATACATACATACATATATATGTATATACATATACATATAAATACATATGTATGTACATATATATATATATAAGCAAGTGTAAATGGATAAAATCCGACAGAATGTAGAAATTTTGAAAAACAAACAAAATCCATAAATGTAGTTAAAATGAAAGAATTGTCGACGTCAGACGTTTCGGTTTTAATAAACCATTTTCAAGACAAAATTCATTAAAATACAAATTCAGTTCAATATGACGAAAACGATGGACATAAAAACACAAGTCTTATCCAAGAGTAAAACAGATAACTGAAAATTTTTAAAAAAGATCAGCTTTCCGTTTAACGTGGTCACGCCGTAGTCACATGGGCGACGCTCCCATAACGTATTCCTAAAAGTTCGTGATTATTTTAAAATTCCTGTATTTCCGGATAAGCCTGCAATCTTCCATGTTGTAAAAAACGAATTTAGGTTTGTGTTTTCAGTAGACAGTATATAAGCAAGTGTAAATGGATAAAATCCGACAGAATATAGAAATTTTGAAAAACAAACAAATTTGTATTTTAATGAATTTTGTCTTGAAAATGGTTTATTAAAACCGAAACGTCTGACGTCGACAATTCTTTCATTTTAACTACATTTATGGATTTTTGTTTGTTTTTCAAAATTTCTACATATATATATATATATTATATGTATACATACGTATTATATGTATATATATATATACACGTATACATATATATATACATATGTATATATGTATATATACATATATATACATATCTATATACATGTATATATATTATATGTATATATATATATATGTATATATACACACACACACACACACACACATATATATATATATATATATACTTATATATGTATATATAAGTGTATATATATATATATATATATATATATATATATATATATATATATATATATATATAGAGAGAGAGAGAGAGAGAGAGAGAGAGTTAAATTCCCAGATGAATTCTGTGGACAAGACAGATTGGTATCAAATGACAAGATTTTTTTCTCCAATTGTCATTTGATACCATACATATATATATATATATATATATATATATATATATATATATATATATATATATATATATATATATATATATATAATACATGTATACATATATAAATATACAGTAGATTTAAAATTTTTGGTTCATGATTTGCCAAAACAATACAATAGAAGGAAATTATTATTATTATGATTATTGTTCTCCTCCTCCCCCATGTGTCGTGTCCTTTCTAGGCGTGAATGATTATATTCCCCAAAACCTGTTATGCCATCCATTTGTAGGAGCTCATTATCTACCTTACTATCTAGTTTCCTCTGTCCTTCCTGCTGACAATATATCCTGTATTTTTCTAGTTCTGTCCACTTGAAATTGATATTGTGTCTTTTTGATTCTATGTTCCATAAAATGTTCCACCGTATTCACTTATTCCTGCTATTCTCAGCATCCTTCTTTAGAACCACATTTCTGTTACTTTAAGACTCTTCTACATCCGTGGAGTGATTTTCAACGTTCACTACAACAGAATAGAACTTACAATTCATAATAATTCAACACTCATTTCTTTGATTTTAATTATATTTCTTTCTTTCTTTGGGCTGTTTTATTCTTAAATACAGGCTTTCCAAAATATTCTTAGTAAATATAAACAGACTAAGAATTATTTGATTAGTTTTTTTTGTCCATCTTAATTTTTCGTGATTTTCTTTTTTTTTTTTTTACTTTCAATCAGCGTTGGTAAAAGACTGATGTCGCCATATGTCGAAATCAGAACGACGCCTACCGCATTCGCCGCGTAACAAATAAAACAATTTCTCTCTCAGTCAGTCACGATTAAAAACCCCATCTACTAGATTTTTATGAAAGAATATTAGTCTTGAAAAATACATATTCTACGAATAACAGAAATTTCATGTCTTGAAAATTTTCAACAACAGCAACAGAAAATAAATGGCAAAAGCAAGTAACTGTTTGTTTTTTCTTTCAAAAATATGGAAACTGTTAACTGTATACAACCACAAATGCAGATCAATGGTTACAAATGGCTTTGGGGGAACGTAGCTCTTTAGGTCTTAGCAAGGAGCATCCTTCTTCGAACGTGGCGCTACTGAACAACTAACAATGAACAGTAAAATTTTAACAGCAACCATATGATTTGAGGACTTTCAACAGCAGCAAAAACTAAAATGGATAGCACATGTAACTAGAAAAAATAATGACATAATTAACACGCACATATACACACACAACATATATATATATATATATATATATCAGGAGAGTTAGTATATATATATATATATATATATATATATATATATATATACTTGATACACACACACATATATATATATATATATATATATATATATATATATATATATATATATATATAATAAAGAACTCTCCCGTCGGTTTCGACGTATGAGGATCTGGCAGTTTACTTGATTCAGTAATGCAATTTTGTGCGATAATCTTGTGACCCGCTAGTGATTTACAAAGGAGGCCACATATGGAGCAAGTGTGAGGATTGTGAGATGACATCACTGTTAGATTGGCTGACCTTTTAGATCTTGCTCTCTCTTCTTGAAGATGATTCAGACAAGCAAATTGAAAATTGCCGAGTCCACTAAAACACGTTGATCTCCATTCAACCCACTCCAAGGCTAAGCGCTCAAGGATGTTATGTGGTATATATATATATATATGTAGTGTGTGTGTGAATTATTTTCAGATAGTGTGTATCTGTAACGGAACAAAATGATAAAATGTCAAGAGGAAAGAGTATCCTTAGCCGAGGCGTTCCGTTCTGTAACCAAATGTAAGATTTATTTCGTTGTAAAAATATTTTTTGAATGTTACTCGTTTACTTTTGCCTTACCAGACTTTGAATTATGGCAATTTGTGTCTTCCATATGTTCTGACTGACCTTTCAACGACCTAATAAATTTTCATAAACTTTCTCAAATTTAAAAGCTTTCATAAACTTGTGGCACACTTGCTCTTGTATATAAACACGTGCAACTAAATAAATCCGAAAAATTGCCTTGATGAAGTCCCTTAGAGGACAAAATGCGTCGGCTAAAAATAGTTTTCCCTCTTGTCTTTTTCCTCTGTATAGTAAATTTCTGTTTCACGCTTCAATGTGTTCTAGCGTTGAAGATCGTACTAAAGCAACAAACTGACAGTCACCATACAACGTTGACTCCTACGTCCAAACTGTTTACATCTATAAACGCTACATCCCCAACAATGAGTTTTCCTCTTCTATAAATCTTACACTTTTTAATAATACAGCATATTATGCACAAATTTCTAATTCAAAGAACCTTTGAAATTAGGAAAAAGAAAAATGAATTATAGAATCAAAGATTATGAAAACATTGAATTATCAAGAGTAGGGTTTGACGTAATGGTCGTCAATGTTCCACCTCAATGCAATTAATTCAGCACCATTTCGAAAATGTCCGTTGTTCAGTGGTCACTATGCATCGAAATTTGCAGGTCGTGAATATTTCATCAATTTTAGATTTTTTGCATGACTAATTTTATTTCATGTTTTTTTTTTTTTATAATGATTTAATTTGAAGACCGATTGCAGAAACTCGATGAAATGTTTAAAAATCTGAACGAATCTCTCATCGCTGTAAAATAGGTTGTTCTCAAGTGATACACATCCTCCTGGCATCATTTGAAACGGGCGCAATTTTTCCTCAGATAAACATTTTGTTTTTATCATTTTACTTTCGTTTTTTTTTATTACTTTATTAAAAACTTAAAAACAAAATGGTGACAATATTTGCATATAAGTCTCCATTTTAAACAGAGGACAAGAAGATATGGTAAGTTCTTTGTGGGAATCTTTTTTCCAAATTTACTTCTAATATCAATTAGTGATAGGTGAGGAAGGATGTATAAAGTGTACAGAAATGTTACATAATATTACTTGTCCAATGTCAGTGAATGCTTCACAATTTCTTCACTGTTGAAGATAATACGCTCATATGGAATGTATAGTGGTCAGGAAGAGACACTCCCAAGAACACAATGACGCAAAACTGAAGATTTTATAATAATCCAGATGTTGTATCGGAATAAAGTGTCGCTGCCGACACTTTAGTTTGAACATAGATCGCCAGTCTGCAACCACAGGCCACCCCATTATTGAATTAAGTGGATCACGTGACCATAGAGAAAACGCATATATAGGAAGTCGTGTGACATCTAGATTGTTCTATTCTATCCTCTATTATTATACGGAATGCTATTCTCTACTCTATTCACTATACTACTTCTCTATTCAGATCACTATAAGGTGACTACTATGCGAACGAGTATTCAAGCAAGTACTATCAGTGCGAGTGCTATTTGAAGGGTCTGACACTAGTATTGTTCAACAGCGTTACTATAATTGTAACTGAGATTGCAAAGCCTCTATTACAACGAGCATTACGAAAGTGACAACGAGTATTCGTTGACCTCACAAAAGTGTCAACTGAGTGTTCGTTGACATCATAAAACCAGAATTCAATAGAAATCTAAGGAGGGTTGGAGTGTACAAATTGTTAAAAAAATAACAACTAAGTTGAAAAAATAACCATCATACAAGAAGTATTTTATACTACCAATCTGTTTATAGCTTACTAGATTGCTGAACTGTTACGCAATATCATTTCTTCTATATGGCAGTAAATCCTGGACAGTCTCCTCACAGACGAAGAAAAAACATGAAGCAACAGAATTGTGGTTCTACAGAAGGATGATGAGAATACCATGGGCTAAAATCTTGAGCAACGGGTTTAGAGAAAATGGAAACAAAAAGAGGAAAAAGAAAAGAGGGCTTAGGAAATTTGATACTGACAGGACAAATTGAAAGCAAAGAGTGGCAAAGAAAAAAAAACACATAACCTACCTAGCGAGCATAGGTAAATGAATCGCAAAAGAGGGTTTGGGAGAGATAGCAAAAAGACAAAATTTATTAAGAGGTGCAAAGGAGAAGAAATCCAGAATTATGAGCCTGTGTTATAGCTGAAGTTCTTGTGATTTTCACACCTTTGCAAATTGTCATAGTTCAAATAGAAATCGGGAATTTTAAATGCTGATTTCTTGGCAGTCAGATTCTACTCGCGAAATAACACAATACACTTTGTTGGTTTTTCCTCCACTTATCTCCATCTTATCAAAAATCTATAAACTAATCGGTGGGCTTTTCATCTGAAGAAAATGTTCTTATCTATAATTAGAATTGCTATTTCCATTACAGAGAAAAATGCATTGGCAAAGGAGGGGAAACAAACGTTTTTCATTCATTCACCTGCTATTCTAGCGCGAAAATCATTCAAAACACTACAGAGCCATTGTGAAAGACAGGCGCGCATAGATCTCATAACTCTCTCTCTCTCTCTTACTCTCTCTCTCTTACTCTCTCTCTCTCTTACTCTCTCTCTCTCTCTCTCTCTATCTATCTATCTATCTATATATATATATATATATATATATATATATAGATAGATAGATAGATAGATATGTATATGTATAAGCAGTCTGCGTGCAATCTGTGGAGTTAAGCTTCAAGATGGGACATCTAACGTAGACCTGTTTAACAGGTGTAATATTGGAAAAATCGAGGCTTTTCTCGTACAGTATCAGTTACGATGGACTGGTCATGTATTGAGAATGTCTGATGACAGGATACCCAATATCCTAATGTACAGCCAGTTACATCAGAGCTACAGAATGTAGGACGCCCATGGCTGAGATACAAAAAAGAAGAGCAACTTGTCAGCTGTCAATATACCACATAGCATCCTTGAGCGCTTAGCCTTGGAGCGTGTAGAATGCAGATCAACGTGTTTTAGTGGACTCAGCTGTTTTCAATCTGCTTGTCTGAATCGTCTTCAAGAAGCGAGAGCAAGATCTAAAAGGTTAGCCAATCTAACAGTGATCTCATCTCACAATCATCACTCTTGCTCCATATGTGGCCTCCTTTGTAAATCATTAACCTGTCTAAAGTGCCACATAAGATTATTGCACAAAATTTCCTAACTGAAACAACTAAGCTGTCAGATCCTAATACGTCAAAATCAACAGGACAGTCTATATATATATATATATATATATATATATATATATATATATATATATATATATGAAAATTTCTCTGATTTAACCAGTAGAAGACAATATTCGAAACGCGTCAGCAATTACCAGTTTTCCTATTGTCATTTTTTATTCATAAATATTGTCTTCAAATATTGTTAAATCAGAGAAATTTTCATATTTGTCGACATGGAAAACAAAAACTTACTCACAGATAGAAACAGAATATACAGGAAACAACTAATATCCCCCAATTTATATAAAAACAAGAAAAACTTTCTTAGAAATTGCGTTGAGGAAAAAGTTATTCCTCAGTGCTCACACAAGCTCATCAAATCGTTGCACCATATATTACCTCCTTATACCCATGAAGGTTTCAAAAATTCAATACAGGAATTAGAAGAAGAAGCTATTCTTTACCATAAGGCATATATGACAGGAAGTCACCTACAAAGATCAGTCAAATATAATAATAAGAAGAAAGTCCGTGTTTTACAAAACAAACTCAACAAAATTATTAATAATAGCAAATGGTCCAATATCGACAGAAAAGACCTAATAACAAATTTATCCAAATTTCAACTATCGGATACTCAGCTTTGTTCAGAAATTTGCCACTGAATTACCGAAATATGATACCACGGATTAAATAATGAAAAATCATCACCACAATGACTCCAATTTTACCAAAGGCTATATTCAGGGCCTAATCACAGCTACACACAAAAATACGAATGACACCGCACTTCCTCGAAGATATATCAACGCCTTGAAAGAATTAGCTAACAACAAAAACATACATATATCTACTTCTGATAAGGGCGGGGGGGAATTGTAATTATGGATAAACACATTTACCAACAGAAGATGAGGGAGCTCATTAATGATGATAACATCTATTGAAAAAGTAAATGAAAACATAGCTATAAAAGAAACACAAAAGTTTAAAAACTGCATTAAAAAACTACTAAAAAATGAAGACTTCTCCTGGTTAAAGCTCATTGAATATCATCCAAAAACACCCATATTATATGGATTACCAAAAACGCATAAACCGAACATACCAATGAGACCTATCATATCAGGGATAGGCAGCGCTCCACATAAAATAGCCCGCAAACTAAGCAGAATTTTAACTCCACTTCTCGGCACTATTAGTCCATCACACATAAAAAATTCAGGCGACCTCTTAAACAAATTAAAAAACATAGACATTGAAAACAAATATATGACTAGTTTAGATATACAATCTCTTTATACAAACGTCCCTATAGATAAATGCTTAAATTTACTAAAAAAAACACCTAACAAATGCAAAAGTCAAATTACCTATATCTACACAAAAAATTATAAAAATGTGTCAACTAATTACCAAGCTATGCTTCTTTACTTTTAATAACCAACATTACAGACAGAAATTTGGTTTGCCAATGGGATCTCCTCTCAGCGGCGTTCTTGCGTGTCTATTTTTAGAATTTCTAGAAAGTGACTCATTCAAAAATATTCTCCCTACAAACTCTTCATATTTCAGATATATAGACGACTCATTATTAATAATTCCAAAAAACACCAATTTAACAGATCTTCTCTCCAAACTTAACAACGTTGAACCTACAATAAACTTCACTTTCGAAACTGAAACAAACTACACTCTTCCGTACCTGGACATTTTGTTAATTAGAAATAATCATGAACTCAATTTTGACGTTTACAGAAAGGCTACAAACAAAAATTATCTCATTAGTTTCTACTCAAACCACCCTTCAAAAACTAAATCTGGAATTATTATAGGTTTCTATCTAAGAGCATTAAGAATCTGTAGTCCCCAATATTTATTTAAAGAAGAAACATACATAGAAAACACATTCAAAAACCTACAATATCCATATCATTTCATACATAATGCAAGAAAGGCATACAAAATATACAAACGAAACAAAACTAATAACATAATCCGCAATAGTAAATGACATGAAAACAGATACATAATACTACCGACCAATTCTGTCACGTCCACTATCCAGAATAACATATCCCATCTAAATAATCTTGAAATAGTCACAAACACTTCCAAAACCATTATATATATACTAAGATCTTCAAACAATAATAGCACTAATATTTCTGAAGCAGGCATTTATAAAATAAATTACCAAAACTGTTCCTCCCAATATATTGGAGAAACAAGTAGAAGATTGAAAAAACGTATTTATGAGCACAAAAGAGACCTCACAAAATACAACTTAGCTAATGCAATAGTCATACATAGAAATAAATTCAACCATAATTTTGAATTTATAAATGCTACACTCATAAAAAAGAAAATAACAAACTCAGAAGGAAAATTCTGGAGAGTGCCGCCATAGAAAATTATCCAAATATTATTCTACGCCCAAGTTTTTTTTTCCCTTTTTCACCTTTCTTAACAAAATTAATGCTCTTACAAACAAATATACATAACAGATTCATAAAATCAAAAGAAAATGGTTGGATACATCACCACAGATATAATGACAATATTCTCCACACGTGACAAATACTGGCGTTATTTTTCAGTTAAAAATATTCTCTACATTCCAGTTGCGAGGTACATTCTGTTTTTGTTTTTATTAGTTACTTTGTTCATTTAATTTCATTTTCGTATTTTGCTTTGATAAAGTTCACATTGGACGAAACGCGTCAGCAATTACCAATTTTCCTATTGTCATTTTTTATTCATAAAATATATATATATATATATATATATATATATATATATATATATATATATATTGCCGAGTGACCATGAGACAAGACATCGTGGTCGTGAGTTTGAGCGTATTGGCCTTGTTCACACTGTTGATCTCGCTAGATAACATGCTCTTTCCCAGTAACTGTAACTAAGATCCGCTCAGCATAGTTGCAGTATGGTGGGCTCTGTGGATGTTGAATAAACACAAATGTGCCTGAGCCATCATCTACAATAGGGATTGGCTAGCAACCCTAGTAAACGGGCATCCTCGAATACGAGTGGACTGCTATATATATATATATATATATATATATATATATATATATATATATATATATATATATATATATATATTCAAAGTAATAAAATTAAAAAGCGAATTAAAAAGAAAACCATTAATTCTTTAGCAATACATATATATATATATATATATATATATATATATATATATATATATATGAGTGCGTCTGTGTGTGTATGTGTTTAATTGTGTATTTGGCAGCAATCCCTCTTTTATACAAGTTTCATCAAAAGGCGATTGAAACAAACTGTGATTAAGCTTTTTATTTAATTTATTTACTTGTTCTTTTCTCGACATAATGTGTGAAAAATTGTTCAAATGTTCTATGTTGGCATTTTCTTTTTAACTATTAGTGCTTCCATTATTTTTAATATATTGTACATGTGAATGAGGCTATTATACTTTTATTTTCTACGAGTATTCTGTGAATGGAGTTTGAGAAGTTTCGGTGTATGTTTAAATGAATCCTAATTGAGTTATGACGAGAGAGATGTAACTTGTGTCTTATTCATAGGCATGTAGTGATATGTCCAACATAATTATTCATGAATTTGCTTTGATCAGGAACGCACTTGTGAATTCATAAATAATATTGATATTGGTTGTCTACAATTTAGATCTTGCAGGTGAGTTCTTGTTGATGATGGCAACGTCACCTCTTTTAAATTTGTTACAGTAGATAATTTAATGATCTTGTTCTGGTCGACTAAGGCTGTGTATTTATTTATAAAAAATATATATATATATATATATATATATATATATATATATATATATATATATATATATGAATATGAATATCTCCTTCTATCTATCTATCTATCTATCTCTCGCTGTCAATTTATCTCTGCTCTGCTCTGATCTGATTCGCATTATCTATTTTTACCATTCTCCTTACCCACATCTCTCTCACTCTCTCTCCCTCTATCTATCTATCTATCTATCTATATATATATATATATATATATATATATATATATATATATTCACACAGCTGTGGACATAATTATTTACCCCATGCCCATGATAATATAGAATCTTCTTGAAGACCAAAGTACTCTTGTACGTATATATCCTAATTTTAGTTCAGTCTGGCACAAACCACAATTGTGAAGCACCCATTAATTGACTTCAGTCGAATGGACGGAAAGGAAAAGCCTATAATAAATGACAGCACCATTAAAGAAGATTAACTTAGTTTGTTCCAAACATACATACGTGAGACGTTCAACGATTTTTAATGGCTTATCCCTTCAAGATTTAGGCGATTATGGCTCTCAAGAGTCATTTTTCTCTGCCATGACATATGAAATTTATTGAAATGCTTTCCTGTTGCATTTACGACTCAGTGGAATTTCCCGTATTCCTTCTCTTAGATTGGTTGCTACACAAGGTTAGATGCGCTCATTCTACCTTCCTCCTTAACACATAACCGTCGGATGAAAAGATGTTTCGTTGTTTGATTTTGTTTAGCAGCATAGCAACACCACTATTTTTTGTACGTAAATTTACGCTTTCAACTGCCGATATTTTGTACATAATTCTATACTTTCAGAGTAAAGGTATACTTTTTAGATATATAGTTTGTGGTTTCAAGTTCCTCAAAACTTTCTCGATCAGAGGCTTGCTACCGGATGTACTTTAATCGTCACGCACAGGACGACAGGTGAAGAGATAGATCCAAGCTTATCTCAATGACATTAATCCGAATGTGAATGGTAAAGACTTGTTCGTAGTTAGAGCTCGTTTTGCACTTTAGAAAAACAATTAGCATAGAACTTAAATCTAGCAATTTCAACTATAAAATAACGAGACCTATTAGCCAATCTAGTACTGCGCTTAAATTCAGGAAGTTAAAGAACCAAAGAGGGAAACTCATTAAAGGAATTACCTTGCCAGTATTTATAGAAAAGGTAACTGAAAGCAGTGTTAGGGCAGGGTAGGATGTGACGAAAGCAGATATGTTAAAGTTAAGATCAATGACATCGAAAGACATGTACTATTAGCACTGCAATACTGCACACTGATTTCTATATTGGACAACAACTGGATTTCGATAAGAAGGTTTATCATTGTTTAATGTCAAATGTTCTAAAAAATGGCTTCGAGCGAATGAAGCCAGTTGGTCTGATCGAGAAGCATCATTTTTCTGAACATTTGGACTGGTGCAGTAGAATCCCGAAGAACTGTTCCAATTTAACAGAAACCATACCATTCGCGGAATTCAACAGAAGCTATAACTTACACAAAAATAAATAAAAATATAATAACATAATCAAACTGCTGAAATGCCACACTACCTCAAATAAATTGTTAAGAAGGAAACTCCCATCAATACTAGAAAGAGCAATAACCGTTACTGAATAATTTTCTTGAAAAACTGTATTAATATAAAGATTATAACGAAATAGCTAATATTACCATTACTATTAGAGATGAGAAAAATACTACGCTCTGATTCCAGCCCAATGTTTGGTGACTGAAGAAAGATGTAACTCATGTGCAGCATTCATTAACTGGTTGTTTAGTTACTGAACGCCAAATGTTTCCTTAAAGGATAACGACATTTCCGATGTTAGCATTTCACAACGAGGTATTTATACTGATCCACTCGGGTCTTAATAGTAAGTCTGATAGGATTCAGAAAATAAAAGTGACAGTTGATCTCGAAAATGACCTACAATCTGTTGTTAACTGGGACAAGAAATGGCTTGTGTTGTGGATTCCGAGTTGGAATCCGGTACCAATAAATAACAAACGCCAGGAATGAATATAGGAAAATAATGTATTAACGTAATAATACAAACTGGTAAGTAGTAAAATTTATATACAGTCTTTGCTATTAAAGTATCGCTGTATGACTTCTTTCTGAGTCTACGTGCTCGCTCACTGTGACTGCTACAACGCGGTTACCTCACCCTCACTCTTCCGGTTACCTACAACCTTTTACGCTGTCACTCTGGACTCGACTCCTCGGCCTTGCTCTCGTCTTACTCTCGTCTTAGTCTCATGTCTTCCCGTAGCAGTAGTGCATGTATATATTGGGTGAGTCCATGTGTGTAAAAAGGTATGGACCCCTCAACAGCTTGTAAAATTAAACACCACCAAAATGAACTGCTATCTTTTAAATGTCATAGAGAAACATTTCCTATCACACCGGTATGGGTGATGCTAACCTCCAGGAGATGAGCTTTCTTGGTCTCACGTTTTGCATTGACGTGTGTTAGAGTGATTATGTTGAATCAATAGCTAGAGCCTCTTCTAGAAAAGTTGGTTAACTGTGTCTGCCATACGCCCGTGCATCTGATATTGATGGCATCTGATCTGGTGCACCTACTCCAATGCGTGCCAAATTATTATCGAGATAACTTTTTTTCTAATATTTCAAAAACCCTTTAATCAATTCACAAAAAATTTTCACACAATGTTGACATAGTGATTTGAGCGTGCCAAATTATTAGAAAAGTGTAAAAATTTAATGAAAAGATGGGCCGTGAAAGCAGTTTAAGTGATGCTGAAAAGAAAACTATTACTTCAGGAATCTCAAAAGGTAAATCTACCCTAGAAATTTCTAAAATGATAGGGTGGTGTCATCAAACAGTGAAAAAGTTCACCGTCGAACCTACACAAGTACGCAAAAGGGCAAATAAAGGCAAGCCGAGGGTTATTTCACGTCGTCTCATGTCACGACTTAAACGAAAGGCCACGAAGAACCCTGGACTTACCAGTCAAGAGCTTTTCAGTCGCATTGGGGATCCTACTGTGTCGAAAAGTACTCGGTGTCGGTATCTGAGGGAAATAACAACAGTCAAACCTGTATCGAAGCTTCCGTTGACGAGAAATCACATTCAAAAGCGATTGAAATGGGCCGAGGACAGTATGAAGATTGAATTCTCTAAAGTTTTGTTCACAGACAAAACTCGAGCAACATTTCTGAGATGGTAGTTTTCTTTTCAGCAACACTGGGCCAGGTAGATGGTGCAAAGGCTGGGTAATGAACGGACAGAATCGCCATCAGCGTTTGAGACGCCAACAAGGCGGTGGAGACATAATGATCAGGGGTGGTATTATTGAAAAAACATTAGTGGGCCCATGGAGAGTATCAGATGGAGTCAAAATGACTGCTGATGCATACATAGTGTTTATGAAGTTGCCTTCAGAAGAGCCATTGTTTTTATGCAAGATAATTCTACCTCACATGCTGCTCACAAGACTACTGAGTATTTGAAACAGTTAAAATGAAGTGGCCAGCAAATTCTCCAGATTTGAACCCAATCGAAAACCTTTGGAGAATCATGAAGCGAAGACTGTACGCCAACGGACGACAGTTTAGGAGCAACGCTGAGTTGTGGAAAGCAATTCTTGACATATCTCGCGGCATTATAGCAGATGACATCCTACAATTAACAAATTCTATGGATCGTCAACTTCTTCAAGTAATTTCAAAACAGGGAAATCACATTCCCTATTAATTTGTTTAAAACTGTGCCATTGTTTCTATCTGTTATTATTTGTTTGATTATCTTATTTATTATATCCTTTTGATTATAAACATTCACGTGCAGCATTAATAAACGTTTTGTTTGCTCAATTCTGGGAATTTTACTAAACCTTTCTAATAATTTGGCACGCTCAAATCACCGTGCTGATAACTAATATGGCGCCAGTTTGCTTACATTGCGCAGATCAGTTCAAAAATTTCAGTGTTGCCAACATTGTGTGAACATTTTGTGTGAATTGATTAAACGGTTTTTGAAATATTAGAAAAGAAGTTATCTCGATAATAATTTGGCACGCAGTGTATACTGGGTGTAACAGCAAAGTTGTCCAAATCGTGTAACAGCATAATTGCTTATCCCAGAAAATGTTTTTTTTAAAAAAAAACAAAAAAACAGCTAAACTAAATGAGTTTTTTTTTCCAGGTTTTCAGATAAGACGCTTACACATCTTGACACCATGCTTCGCGAGAATCTCTCAAAACCCCTTTGACAAATTCAGCTAGAAATATAACAGGTTAAAATCGTTTTGTGTCAGCCCCACTATCTTTCCAAATGAGCAATGGTTAGAGGAAAAAGATCATTTAAGCCTTCTCTAATGGTAGCAACATTCAGACTATGGCTTCAAAGTTGATTCTAGAACCATCAAGAGAACGGTGAATAATTATAAAAAGAGGGAACAGCAGAGAGAAAAACTGGATCAGGGGGCCACAACAGGAAGAGGGACCATCATTTCAACTTAGAGCTAAAGAGATCAATTAGAAAATATCTAACTCAATCCAGAAGAGGTTTGGCACGTGAGAGAGGAGTTTCAGCTAAGATAGTCCAAAGAGCAGTGGAAAAAAAGGCTTGAAAATGAAATATTGAAACATATGAGGCACCTTGTTACTCCAGGACAGAAAGTTAGGAGATTAGAGAGGGCGAAGATCATCTTGAATAAATTGGAATATCATCCGGGGAATAATATATATATATATATATATATATATATATATATATATATATATATATATATATATATATTTCAATCATTCATCAGCTTCCGATCCTTAGCTATGATTAAGTAATGATTTCCGTTTGTGATAGATTTCATCACGTGTCTTCTATTAAGCTTGGAGGGTAATTATGCTCAAAGTAGAGTCTAGTAGTGTTATATAAAGCTCGGAGAATTACAGTAAGATATTTAATAATTCCTAAGATACAGCAGTTTAGAGCTTAAGGTAACAAATGGAACAATTTGCTTTGACAAGATTTAGACAATTTTGCTGTTATACTCGGTTGATCTAGAGATTCCCGAGAGTATCCAAAGAACGTTGTGTAGTGTTATCGGGTGGAGGCACGGTCGCTTAATAGATAGCGGCTCGGATTGAGGAATCGGAGAGCCGAGTTCGAATTACAATCGAATCCATTCACTTACGTGCTAATACCCTTGGAAAAGGTATAAATCCTCTTCTTCTCCCCCTAGCTACGGGTAGATTAAATAGCAGAAGAGAGTGGGTTCTGTAGCCTTGGATGTCAACTGGTCTACTACAGAAAGAAATGGTAACCTACTGCGGAAAATCTGCCTCGTCAGTCAAGTAAGGAAAGATACATCATCGCCTAAGCGTGTATCATGTATGGCACATAACTGACTGGATCGAGTTTAACCCATGCAAGGTATTAAAGCCACTAAGACACAAGGGATTGCTGGGTGTAAAAGAATTAGAAAATAGAAACATTACTAAAGAGCGAGAATAACAGAAAAATAATCAGGAAGATTTTATTTAAGGATTCATTTTGCATTTAAATTTTTGAAGATCAAAGTTAACCGAAAAGCATGGAACCAGAAGAGAGTTCCACAAACGACAAGTGCGAGAAAAGTAACTGCTTGCATAGAAATTATAGCTATATATAGCCGTTCTGTTATTGGGCCTGAATTGGCTTCTTGAATTCAGCTAATATTCTACCACCTTAACGTGGGTTTCCTCTGATTTTCCTATGAATATCTTAATATTTTTCCTGCTTGATACGCAAACTAAATGAATTTAAGCGTACTTGCCTGAAGGTCTGATTGTTTCACTGTTGAACTAACTAGATGTAAGCGTCAGTTCTGTTCTAATAGTTTCTTTTCTCGTACCAACTAGGATATTCAAAAAATGTAGATGCAATGTCAGTTGTCATCTTATGCCTTCCGGAATCATGACATTTTTTGTCCTTTCTCCTCACTAGAATCTTCTCATTCCCTTTCACTCTTAGTTGCCTTATTCACTAGCTGGCAGTGAAATAATTAAAAAACGAATAAAAAATAAGCAAACGACTGACATTACGATGATATGAGCCTAAAAGAAAACAGCGTATAAGTAAATATATATATGTGAACATGCATGTCTTGAAAACAATTTCTTTATTAGAAAGACTACGATTCGTATGCAATATTAGTTTTCCGTCCCTCGGAGATCAGCTTAATTCGGCCAAGATCCTCTTGTGCAAAAAAAATCTAATAAAAATAAGAATGCGTGATGATTAACACGTCTGCCTCACACTCCTTTTTTTTTAAATAAAGAGAGATAGTATAGCGAATAGGATGTTTAATTTGTCCTCTACTATCATGTCCTTGTGCCAGTCTAGGTTTTCTTTAACACTCTCACTATAAACCTCTCTTCTGTGAGATTGACGGGAAAACCCAGGAACCAATGTATAATGTTAGTGACTTTTGCTATGAACACATTTTCCTATGTATAAACATTATTTATTCATTTCTGAACTTCGTCAAATTTTCCGAATCGAGGGTATGTGGTTTCGGGTATTACTTCAAACGTTTGACCTTTTTCATTCGAGAGTGAAACAGATTCAGGCACACCCAGCGTAGATCTGCATTAATATATAATTTCCTGGCATCCCATTGTTTTGTGTTTATATTTTAATTTCATCTGGGTTCAATTCCTTGTTTATAGTGGCGACGCCAACGACATGCTACTTTAGTGACTTTAAGGTAACGTTCTTGATGCTGAAATACAATAGGAAAACATCTATTTCTGTCTTTCCCATCGCGATAGACTTGGAGTAAATTAATTTCTTCTTTGTAAACAAAAATGTTTAAGTGCTACTAAAACTCACTCATTCTTCTCTGGTGTGTCATCATCATGATGGAGATTATTATTATGATGATGATTATTCAATAAAGGCGTTGCATCTATGCTAATGATAATAATACGAATAATTCAATTTTAATCTTCTCTGTCAAATAACATTAAGAGATAATTTATTCATATACACAACTTGCTGAACATTCAGTTCAATAAAATTAGTGACAAATGTGTTCGGTCGTTTTGTGTTTCAATTTCGTAACTTGTATTGATATGTTCTTCACATGTTCTGTAGAAAACGTTCATTTGCATTTAATATTACAATCGATTGCTTTTTCGCAAAAATAAAACTATGACATTACTATAACTGAAGATGATATTAAAAAGTAAACAAACAAAAACACGACAAACAAAATGCATAAAAGATGATAAATCATGATCATGAAGCATGAATTCTAGAATATATTACTGTTGCAAGCGCAACACCATTAAATTTTGAATTTTGCTTCTTTGTCGCGTCCTTTTATTGAAAGCCAAGTACTATTAAATTTTGAATTTTGTCTTTTGATACTGGGATGGGGGATTATGGAAGTCCGGTTCTAGTAATATATGACTTTGGTTACTTAGAAGATGTATGGCTAATTTGACAACCGACCTCTATTAAAGTATGAATTTCAAAATTTGCGAGTTCAACTCTTGAACTCTTTTATTAAAAGTAGATCACTATAAAAATTAAAAGCTCACCTTACTAAATAATAAATTTCAATACTTTTAGGCTACTTAAATATAAGTTGGTATAATTTGGGCTGTAAGAAAGTTAGTTCAGAATTTTACAGCTTAGTTTTTAAATTTAACCCACTGTTTATGTCATTTAGGGCATTAGTGCCTGACGATTAAGACTGGAATAAGAGAAAAATTAAAATCGACGAGACCGGTTCGAATTGATGCCTTTGTTAAATCCCTGATATAGTTTAGAAATTTCCCAATCTTTTGGTGTCAGATAACACACTACATCATGTAGCATCTTGCTTGTTGAGTTTAGATTTACTAAATAACTCCTATAACCCGGAAAACATACTTAGAATGTCGTGGTATGGTAATCCGACAATTAAGTTTATGGTGGGCGATTCTCATTTGATTATTTTTTTAAACTAATAAATATATAATTATTGACTGGATTACATTAACTGATAAATATAAATGCGTTTGTAGTGTAAAGGTTATCGGTGCGAAAAATGGAGTTATCACGCGGAGTTCGAATTCCGTCAGAGGTGCTTTCGTTTATTGCAGTTGGGAAAGTTGTGAATCGACATTTATGTCCCTATCTATGGGTTAAAAGCAGGGTAAAGTGGAGTCTTTAGCTTGTATAAAATCAGTCTAGGGAAATTCTGAATTTGAAACGAGTCTGAAGATAGATGGCCTTTGTCTGACTACCTTACCTTGGACACACTCACTGATGTTATAGCTGCACTACGTGTAGTGACACTACAATCCTTATTAGTTGTAGTACTGGTGACGCAAGTTGGAATATTTCACGATGATGAAATACATTGCCATCCACAATTTTAATGAGTGTTAGAGAAATCTGAGAAGTGTTTTTAAATTTTATTCTGCGCTTATTGTTTGTGTGTGTGTATATAGGTTTTTAAAAATATGAGGCAAGTTGACGATTTTTTTTACTCTCCGGAAAGACGCAGTCGAATAAAATGCATTTTCTGCATTCTGCAACGTTTGCACTCTTGCAAAACCATGAAAATATTAAATCGCATAAGGCCTACGACAATAATGCAGTAGGTGCAAGCATATGGCTTTAATGGACTTGAGAATTTTAAGAAGAACAAAGAATGTTATGGAGAATATCAGAACTTGAAAGCAGTTGGTTTTGAAGCAAAATGTTGTATAAGGAACTCAAAAGTCTCCAGAAACATTTTAGTCAACTTGTTGAGATGAAACGTTGAAAGAAAAAAGAAGGAATTTGCTAGGCGTTTTACTTACATGACATAAGATTGGATATTAATTAATTGTACTCATGTAGATCCAGATTAATGATTATTACGTTTCATTGTTAGGCTATAGAATCACTAAATGAATTATTGGTTGATACTGACATCAGTAAAAGATGGATGCAACTTGTAATTTTCGGAAGTGGTGAAAGAAATCATGTAATAAGACTGTCTTTACAAGAACAGTTGGATTGAAATATTTGAATGATCTGACAGATGATTTGCAATAGTCATTATTGTGGAGAGCAGGATTACTCAGATCTCATGGGACTTACGCGTAAGAAAAGAACATCAAACTTGGATGGAATGTTCTTTCGCTTAAGACGTAATCTCTAAAACTCTTGCAGTTAAGATTATAACTCATTTTGTTTGCCAAGTAAGCAATTCAAATTCAAGCTATTGAAAAATTCATCGACAAAATTATTTCAAGAAAAGACAAAACCTTTAATTTGCAACATGAGGATAAACATCGCCATGTAAGAAAATCACTCATTATCTGAATATGACAAATTATCTGAATATGACAAATTTAGAAAATAAGTCCTTCTCAAGTGATAAGTCCTCTTTCTTTCTCTTTATCTCTAATCAGTCAATTTCTCCCGCAATACCTCACATCTCACCTCAAACGTCTTGCTGATTTTAATGATGGGCAAACTAAGAAGTAATCAATCTATCTTTTTGGTACAAATAATGTCCAATATATGTGAAATAATAATACTTTTTTTTTTTAAAAAAATGGATGCAGTGCACATTATCTCTCCTATTTATCTTGCTATAAAAAAATTTAAAAAATCGTTAATAAATTTGAGTTTTTCCATTCTGAGCATTTTAATAGGATTTTTTGATTCGACAAGTAAAAAGCTTTTCTGAGCCAATTTTTAGAAGCTGGGAAGCTCTAGAACTAATTTTACAGACAAAAGTAGATTACGAACGGTCCCGATATTTTAGACACCACAAAACTATGGAAATATAATAATTGTTTTAAATCGAACAATTTTTGAAATTAGAAGCTCAAGGTTTTGGGGTTGTCTTAATTTAAAATAGTCAACACATGAAAAAAATTGCAGAAAAATTTGAAGCGGTAAGATGAACATGCCATGGATGATTTGACATGGAGTGAAACGATAGTGGAAAAAGGTTTAGGAGAGAAAACAAAATGGCAAAATTTATTAAGAGCTACAAAAGACAGGAAATTGTGGAGAGCCATGATCGCCAACGTCATTTTGAGAAGACGGCACATAGAAGGGGAGCTATGTTACAACCTTTATTTCGTAAGTTGATTTTTTATTTGAAACGTAAAAAATTCATTAGATATCAAAGAATGTGCAAAACGAATTGGTTTTCAGCGTACCTATTAAAATAGATGTTGTCATCAATCAAAGAATAATCGATTAGATGCAACAAATTATTTATTTTATGCAATGATCAAACATGAACTAGTTAGAAAAGTTAGACGCGGTATCCACAGGAAGGGGTCGTGAAAACTTATCAACCAGACAAGAGAAATTCAAGGATTAATAGTTTGGCTACAATTGTAGATCTGTGTTGTACATTTCATATATATATATATATATATATATATATATATATATATATATATATATATATATATATGTGTGTGTGTGTGTGTGTGTGTGTTCCTTGTTTTTTATTCTTAAAAAAAGAATTTATATATATATATATATATATATATATATATATATGTATATATATATATATATATATATATATATATATATATATATATTTAATCAGGCAAAATGTTTCCCTCAAATAGTATTTGAATCGTTTATACATATAAGTTTTTTTCTGATTCAAGTAAATATTCATATATATATATATATATATATATATATATATATATATATATATATATATATAGAGAGAGAGAGAGAGAGAGAGTGTTATCAGTTCGACAAAGAAGGGATTACCAACGGATATTCTGTCGTTTGGCCAGATAATAGGAAGACGAAGCTGAGACGAAATTTTTTTCACCACCCACTTCTAAAACATCTATTTTTCTCTCTCCAGCCATGCGTATATATATATATATATATATATATATATATATATATATATATGTGTGTGTGTGTGTGTGTGTGTATGTGTGTTCAATTTTAATTTTTTTTTTTCGTGAGAAAGTGCTATTTTGGTTTAATTCATTTACGAAACTCAAATTTCCTTTTTTTTCCCTTTCTTTTCTTTTTCTCTGTTTCTTTCCTTTTCCTTTCCTGTTTTATGCATTTTTCTTTTTTTTCTTTCTTGCCTGTCTTTTGTACGTTATTTTAAGAAATCAATGTTCTAGTACATTTTTTCATAAAAAAAAATGCTGACATCTGAGTTTCTTTTCGAAATCTAAAAAGAAAAAAAAATATTTGTTTTGTGTCATTTACTTTTGGAAACATTTCAACTTGTTTTTATTTTTAGGAATATATATATATATATATATATATATATATATATATGGGTAAGTCTATAACTGTATCATTTTTTTCCTTTCACGCAAAATGCAAATACCTGTCTTTTTTGTGAACTTCAAATAACTTGTGCATTCTGTTATACGAATAAATACAATTGTGTCCTCATTTTTTCTTCTTACTGCTTCTCAAAGTGGTGGTCAGCGGACCGGTGCCGGTATGCGGAACATCAGCTACCGGTACGTGGGCACTCTCCAGGTCATGCTAAGGAATCATTTGAAGAATTGGATAGAAGCCAGCCAAACGGTACACCTCCAGATTCAGGGCTGTCAGAATTTGTACTTTCGTACCAAACCTGCTACTGATTGCTTTCAGATGACGGTTTTGTTACGGTCGGTACAATTTTTACTGAAACTTGAAATATTTGCTGTTATCTGAAATAAATTATTAATTTCGTATTTTTCGAAAGAGATTATTTAACTACAAGATAATTATAATAATATGGATTTAGGTGAATGTTGGTAAGTTTTTATTAATTCTATACTGAAGAAAAAATATTGGACGAAACTTGTTTTATTCCTGTTCAAAATATGTTTGTTTCAGCGTCGGTGCGTGACTTAATGTCTATTATTGCGGCCATTCATAGGCAACGTATTACTTGAATCAGGGAGATGAGCACATGTGTGTATATCAACTGAGCTAGCACAAGTATTACTTACTTAACATACTTTAACACTATTAATTAACCTTCTCTCACATATATTTTTCAATAAAAGATTTCCCACTGCATTTATTCGATTTGCTTCCTAATATCTTATGTTCCCTATATACACTGCGTTCCAAATTATTATCGAATTCTATGGATCGTCGACTTCTTCAAGTAATTTCAAAACAGGGAAAGCACATTCCCTATTAATTTGTTTAAAACTGTGCCTTTGTTTGTATCTGTTATTATTTGTTTGATTATCTTATTTAATAGCTTCTTTTGATCATAAACATTCACGTGCAACATTAATAAACGTTTTGTTTGCTCAATTCTGGGATTTCTACTAAACCTTTCTAATAATTTGGCACGCACAAATCACCGTGCTGATAACAAATATGGCGCCAGTTTGTTTACATTGCGCAGATCAGTATGAAGATTTCAGTGATTGCGCAGGTCAGTGTTGCCAACATTGTGTGAAAATTTTGTATGAATTGATTATACGGTTTTTGAAATATTAGAAAAAAGTTATCTCGATAATAATTTGGCCCGCAGTGTACATGAGAGTATGAAATTTATATTAATTATTTCTATCCCTAAGTTACAAATGGCGAAGCAAGGTTCAGTGGACAAATTTACTAAACCAAAACATCCGATTGCTAAACCCAGAATTGATTTTGAAACAAATGAAACTGAAGTATTGCAAAGAAAAAGAATTCATACTAGCTTTAATAAAAACTATGGCGCCTCATACATTCAGTTCGGATTTATAGCCACAGATGATGGGGGGGGATACAAAAACCACAGCGTGTAATTTGTGGAGAAGTGTTGGCTAACAAGACAATGGAGCCGTCAAATCTTAAGAGACATTAAAATACTAAACATGAGTTCAAATTCAAAAGAGTTCTTTGAAAGAAAACGTGTTGATTTAAAAGACAGTCTGAAACAGATCTTTGAAGTGGTACACTAGTGCTTTGCGGGTTTCTTATAAAGTAGCACTTCAAGGTGCCAAGGCTAAAAATCCATACACAATCGATGAGACGCTAGTGATAGACTGTATTATGGAAATGAGGGCAAGTCATAGTCAAAGAAAGTAGTTCAGGTAAAAATGTCAAATGACACTGTAGCTCGACGAATTCACGATATGACTCAAAATATGGAAGTTCAACTCAGAATAAATCAAATTAGCAAAGTAGTTTTTCTTTTCAGATAGATTAATCTATAGACTTAGCTTATCAAGAAATTCGGATGGTGTATGTACGTTTTGAAGCTGGTTTGAAGGAAAAAATTTTTCTCAGCTTCACTACCAACAAAAAAAAATAGTTCTTACCTGTTCAAAACTCTGACCACATCCTTAATAAATGTGGATTGGTTTTCAAGTTTTGTGTAGGCATATGTTCTGATGGCACTGCCGCAATAATTACCCAGATTAAGTCACATGCTCGAGAATGCAAGTCGACTCACTGCTTCATTCACCGAGAAAGTCTTGCAACCAAAAACATGTCCTCAGAACTAAACACTGTACTCAGCGAAATTGTAAAAATTGTGAACTATGTAAAAGCAAATGCTCTAAATTCGAGACTATTCACTGCCTTATGTGATAATATCAAGAGTATTTAAGCTACAAAACGAGCTTTTTGAGTTTCTTCAGGACAAAAACCCGATTTGGTCACAATTGTTCATAGATGTGGATTGGCTAGCCAAGCTGGCTTATATCTTTGCCATCTTTAATGATCTCAACACCCCCATGTAGGGAAAGATGTCTTCGTATTTTACAATGGCAGATAAGATCGACGGACAGAAACGAAAACTCGAAGCAATGGAAGATTCGAGTGTCAAGAGATTCTGATGATATATCCCTTGTTATAACATCTCTACGAAATGTCATCTGTGAACGATTGATGAATCTGGCAGATCGGTTTCAGTTTTACTTCTCAACAGAAGATTCACAGAAGGCGAATGGATGGCTCCCAAATCCGTTTATTCCACTGCAAGATGATTTAAGTGTCAGTATGGAGAATAAATTGTTAGAGCTGGCTGCTGAAGAAGAATTAAAGAGGAGTTTCGAAACTACAATTTCACTTGGTTTATTTTGTATAAAGGTGAAAGCAGAATATCCCGAGCTTTGTGAAATTGTTTTTGAAGAATCTTCTCCCATTTCCTTAAACATACCTCTGCGAAATTGGCTTCTCAAACCTGAGGCAAATACAAGGATAATATGGATATGTATTCTTCATTGCGCGTGCCACTGCCCTCATTTGAACCACGACTGGATAAACTGACAATGAAGAAGCAGGCTCATTTTTCACACGAGTAAAAATTAAGGTTATATAATTTTTGTTTTTGTGTTAATAAACTGCTTATTTTTGTTATTACTTGTTATATGATTTGATATTAAATCATTTTTTGCAAAATAAATGGGAGATAAAAAATAGTCAACTTTTATTGTATTCATTATATATGTCGTTTCCGGTATAAATTAATATTACCACGAAATATTACAGGTGCGTGATACATTGAGAAGATAATGCCGGTCCGCCATATCAGATAGTTTGAGAAGCACTGTCTACACCAAATGAATATTTCTAGTTCAATTTTTACGGTGGATTTCCTGACTTTCTGCAAGATATCATTTTAAATTGAAACCGCTTGCAGTAAGACGAAATCGGCCGGTAAACATGATATCATTAACGCTTGCAGACAAATAAATAAATAAGAGTAACCACCCAAACTGAAAATGCATATAACATTTAAAGTTAGCTTTAATTATGATTCTATTCAACCCTAACCAACAGGTGTCGTGTATGAAATGATCTTTGAAAATGCATATTTACACTTTAGAAAATATTTTTAGCAATGAAGTATTAGGGTGTTCATGATGGAAGAGCAAAAGAAAATAAAAGATTAGAGATTATATAAATAATGCTTCAAAAGTTATTCATCAGGGATATATATATATATATATATATATATATAGGGAGAGAGAGAAGCTATCCAACCACACCTGCCTAAGAAGTTATATTATTTTCCAGTGAGGATAAAAATCACTATTCAGTCGTAACTGTTTTAACGAGACAAGTTTGTTAACCATTACACCACGCCGAGATGCCACTGCTTAAGATATTATATGATAAATAATTATAATAATCAAACCGCGTGAAGATTGCGACCTGCATAAAACTCAATTTGTGATCTATCTATATATATATATATCTATCTATATTTATTAAAGACATTTTTATGTTTAACGTTCTTTTTTATAGATACAAGTATTTAAGTAAATGCTCTGTTTATAATAAACAGTATTAAATAACATTTACCGGCCTGAATGTCCGAGAATTTTCATAGAAAATATTCGTCCTTTGTTTACATTTGATACGCCAGAGCAGTTATGAATGTACGAGATTCCTAGAAGATTGAAGTTCATAAGCAGTAAATTCGACCTTGCCTACCGAACGCTCCTTTGTGGCCAAGTCGGTTAAGGCACGTCAGCGTAACTGACGGTTCCGTATAGGATGCAGGTTCGAATACTGTCAAAGGATCCATAGATTTACTTGGTATTAATAAAGATTCTTTATATAAGTATATGACAATATAATAATTAACAATAAAAAAAAAAAAAAAATCAATGGAAAATGTCAAAATACCAATCGGGAAATTAATACAAAATTATATTAAATCTGAATTAATAGTGGCAGAAAGATAAGCCATATATGGTGCAACACAGTTCAACTAAAAAAAAAAAAAAAAAAAAGTCATATTTTCAGAAAAAATCGTCAGATCTAACTGAATTAAGCTAAATGGTAGACTGTGTTTAAAATTTACTGTTAACGCGGATCTTTGGTTTAAAACATTATTATATATATATATATATATATATATATATATATATATATATATATATATATATAATATGTGAGTGTGTGTATGTAGGTTGCTACTCACGCCATTCAATTTCCAAACACACGCAAAAGCATCAAGTTTCCAAGAGTTTAAATCCCTGTTCCTATTGTGCCGCAATTTGTTTCTAACTGAGACCCAACCTACTTAAGCGATTTTTTTTATTTATTTATTTATATATATATATATATATATATATATATATATATATTTTTTTTTGAGCATATTCCTTATTTTGCTAGAAAGCTTTTCATAGGGATGCCGGAATCATAGGTTGCCATAACAATTACATCGTGATGAGTAAGCATAAGATGTTCCTGGCAAATTGAACTATTCATTCACTTAGTTGCTATGTTAAACTAGATTTGTTATTGCTACTTTTTCAGACCTTCATTTTAATATAAACGTATATAATTATAATACCATTGTTTCCCTCTTCAGTATGCGATATAGAATTCGACCATGCTAGATTTTTTTTTTTTTAAAGTGTTTCACTTTTGATTCACCTTTCTTCATCTTTGCTATTTTTCGCCCGATACATTGTTTGGTCTTTCTGTATTTCTCTGAAGTAAGGAAATAGGCCTTGCTATCATTCTGCATACATAGAGTCTCCTACTCTGTTTAGGGACAAAAATCTGATATGATATATGATATTATCGTAAGTGGAAATCACTTTTACAATCATTCGATTTAGAGACGAAAGCTTCCGTTCTTGAATATTTTCATTCTTAAAATAAAATAAACCTTTAGCACGACAATTATTTTAGATACAGAAAGAAACTCAGTTCGAATTAACGAAATTGTGTGAAATTTGTCCTATAATGGTACGAACAAATCGCTCATCGCCGAACAAGTATTTCAAGAAGTTAAGTCAATATATTACTTAACTGTAAAATTGAACACCCTTTGAGAAAAACTAATCATTTACATATAATCGGTCAATCAATAATCATCAAAAATACATATTATAAAGAAATATATATATATATATATATATATAAACATTTTTTAGATATAGTAAAGACGTTTAACCATCTTGACACCATTTGTCGTAAAAATCCCTGTACAGTGGCGTTTCATATCACGTCATGTCCGCATCACGCGACGGACGCTACTTCTAAACAGTTATTTCTGAAGAAAGATTGAGGTCAATATGAAATATCAATTATATATATATATATATATATATATATAAATACTTTCATAAAAAAAACAATATTTCTTAATTTGCAACTTTACATATATATATATATATATATTATATATATATATATACACACGAGGTGTAACAACAACATTGTCCAAATCGTGTAATACCAAAATTGTGTAGTTGTTAGATTAAGCTTTAAACTATTGTATCTTACAAATGATTAAATATATTGGAATCTACTTTGGGCAAAAAGAATATAATTACTCTCGAAACTTAAGAGACGAATCGTGATGAAATCGATTATAAACGAAAATGACATGTCCATTAATTAAGTATAGCTAAGGATCGCATGAAGGTTTGAAATAAACTTCAAATATATATATATATATATATATATGTTAAGAAATGGACGAGGTCCGACAATTTATTTATTAAAGACATTTTTATTTATGTTTAACGTTGTTATTTTATAGATACAAGTATTTAAGCAAATGCTCTGTTTATGATAAACAGTATTAAATAACATTTACCGGCCTGAATGTCCGAGAAATTTTCATAGAAAATATTCGTTCATAGACAGGATTCGAACCTGCATCCTATACGGAACCGTCATATACGCTGACGTGCCTTATTTTGTATCTATAAAATAACAACGTTAAACATAAATAAAAATGTCTTTAATAAATATATATATATATATATTAGTATTTCAGGATCATGTTTTTAACTTATTCAAGATGATCTTCACTCTCTCTAGCCTTGTAATTTTCTGTCCTGTCGTAACAAGGTGCCAGATAGGTTTCATGTACGGCTTCATTTTCAAGTCTTTTTTAACTGTTCTTTTAGACTGTCATAGCTGAAACTCCTGTCTCACGCGTTAAACATTTTATGGATTAAGTTACATATTTTCTAATTGGTGTCTTCAGCTCTAATTTGAAATAATGTTTCCTCTTCCTGTTGGGATCTCCTGATCCAGTTTTCCGTTTTAATGCTCTCTCTTTTCGGAAGCCAGAGTATGGATGAATGAACTTTTTACTCTAATCATTGCTCAGTCGGGAACAGAGTGGCGCTGACACAAAACGATTTTAACCTGTTCTCGTTCAAAGTCAAAAGGCCTTTCAGGGATTTTTACGACAAATGGTGTCAAGATGGTTAAACGTCTTATATGAAAATGTGGAAAAAAAAAGCAACTCAAATAGGTTAGTATTTTTTTGGGGGGGGGGGGAGATTTAGATATTAAACATTTCGTAGGATGGATTGTTATGCTATACGACGATTTGGACAATTTTGCTCTTACACCCGGTATATTGCAAGAAGGAATTTTTTTTTTTTGCAGTCTGTAAATACTTAAATTAATTTAGAAACGGTGAGAATTTCCCTACTAACCAGATACGAATTATTTTTATATCATATAGAAAGCGATTTTTAATTTGCGTTTTTTTTGTTTTTTTTTGCAGTTATAGTTTTCTACAGCGTAGGAAATAATTGAGCGTCCAACGTTGGAAAAATCCAGTAGCAAAATATTCTCGAGTTTTAAAAGTTAATTAATCTTTCATTGGAGATCAAAGGATATCATTTGAAGAGTAAACATTTTTAAACGATAACAAAGCATCATGATATTCATGATCTAAATCTCAATGACTAATTGGCATCTTCGGAGTCCATGATGTTACGTCATTTCCTGAAGTGTTTGCTTGCAATAAAGCAAAACAAACACTCCAAAGACAATGTTATGTCTGCATACAT
Organism: Acanthosepion pharaonis; assembly: GCA_903632075.3. Lineage (NCBI taxonomy): Eukaryota > Metazoa > Mollusca > Cephalopoda > Sepiida > Sepiidae > Acanthosepion > Acanthosepion pharaonis. The sequence continues at coordinate 895,088 of CAHIKZ030000199.1, forward strand.
ACTTCCTCTCCCCCGCCAAAAAAAAAAAAAAAAAAAAACGTCTTCGTGCAAAGAATCAACAAATCCTTTGTATATGGAATGCTTCAAAGAGTATCATATTGATATTCTTCAAAAAGAGAACAAAAAAAATACTCATTTTTTTATTCCATTTTTTTTTTTAAGCTTAAAAAGTTAAAATATAATTATGGTTTTTACATATAATTTAAGCGTGTTGGGGACGTGCAGAGTTTATTAATTATGTTAGAAAGAATCAGAAGGAATTTTATGCATCCCACACAAATAAACGAAATTTAAAATGCAATTGAAAAACGAAACATATTCAATTAGAAATCAACACAACATTTATATACAAATCAAAGCTATATACAACAGGATAATTGGTAGGTGTTATGTAGGCGAAATGTGTATGCGGTTTTTAGATTTCAGAATGTCTCTCTTTGTAATTGTTCGTTCTTTTGCAGTATTTTTTGTTTGTGTCGATATTTGTGATTGTTGATGTTAGGTGTCTTATAGAAAGTTTTTTAAGAGTGATCTACCTTTAACTGTAATATTTTCCTAAGGTCGTTCGTTCGTAGTGTTTACTTAATAAGTAGTGAATTTGATTCACTTTAGATAAGCAATGTTGAGAACTGATGTCCACAGAGTTGATTAAATCTTGATCGAGTATGAGTCAGCGAAGATGTATCTTTTTGCGCAGCAAAATCGTGATTCTTAGTGACGTGGAGTATTTTGGAAAGTTCTCTGTAGTTTTTTGTTACTGACTGTATAAAGTTGGTAATTGTCTTTAACGTCTGATCAGCAATGACTAAGACGGGAGTCGGTGAATGTTGCCTCTTGAAACTTGGTAATTACTGCTTCTCGAAAGGTTCACACGTTTTCTGTTTATATAATCACTGAGTGGCTCCCAGCATATGAGCGGGAAAACAGATTGGTCGCGTGCAGGCGGTTTGATTGGTCGGAACTGACCAATAAGCAAGCCAGATTGGAGGTGATTGACCAATGAATACTTGTTATATTGCCTGAAAGTAGAATTTGGCTTACTAGATAGGAAGAGTGCATTTTCTACAAAGAGGTAAGCCTGGTTGTGTTGTGAGAGATTCTACAAGCGAATTGAAGCATAAGAACTAACCTTTAATAAAGTAATTCCCTCGTTTTTAGCTGTTTGGGGCGCAGACTCATGCAACGGTTTCCCGATGTTTATGGGTCAAGCGTCTATAAAGTTCCTGCTAAAGAATGGAGTTTAATGAAATCTTGTCTATTTATTCGTTCATTCTTGAATAGAATTTCTGTTTTAATGAAACAAGAATGATTGTAGCTTGGAAATCGTGATTACCCTAATTTAGAAATATCGTAAATCGGCTTCTATCACTACTTTTAAACTATTACATACACACCTGTTATTAAAAGGTTTGGGGGAAATTTTATTTGGTCTTTTTGTTTATATTTAGTCTACGCAAATGGTCACTTTTCCTCTTTAGTAAGTTTCTCAAAAATCACCGTAGAATTATCAGAGAAAAACTGAAGCTAATTTGAGTTCAGGTTCTTACATAAAGTTTTTCATATCAGGGTTTCAACGAAAAGCAACAGTGTACGCATTAGATTCGACTTTTGTATTTCAAAGATGGAATGCATAAGGTTTAATTAATATTTGCATCTTTAGTTATTATTTCTAAAGATTTATGTTTTGAGGATAATTCAATATTTACATGCGAACTAGTCCTCGTCTTTGTTGCTATCAGAACTTTTCGTTCGTTGTGCACTGCTACATTCATGTCAATCTGGGTAACTTACAGAGCATGTCGAACTGAACTTTCTATTTAATCTACGGGGGTGGGTAGACTTTTCTAGTTCCGCTGAACTTATCTCGGGGTAGGTCGTCTACTTCTTATTTTAGTACTACTAAATTATTGCTCATCCTTTTACATTGACTCCAACTACACAGTGTCCGCCTCAGGAATTGAACTCACAATTACAGTTATCAGAATCAAAGCTTTAATCCACTAATCTGTTTTCCCATGGTAAGAGGAGGAGGACGAATAATAATAATAATAATACGGGAAGGAAACTGAAAGAAACTGGTATGAACACCACCCAGACCCGGTTACGGAGATAGGATCTGTTACAATTCTATGGGACTACACAATACACACTGACAGAACAATCAAGGCCAACCGGCCAGATATTGTTATTAAAGACCACAAACAAAAACGATGCCTCCTTATTGATATGGCAGTCCCTGCTGACTGCAATGTATCTTTGACAGGTATCAATATTACTGAAACAACAGCTGCTATTTTCACAACCAAAACTGGGCAGAACCAGGAATAGACTGAATATTCAATTGTTGGATAAAAAAAAGAAAAAAAAGGCCAACAAGCACCCACTAGGTTCTCGCACGGAATAACAACAATATAATCATAAACCCAGAAAAATGCCCCAAATGACTTACGTGGGGAGAAATATACCTACTGCTATAAAGAGAAGAACAGCAGAACCCGAACAACTATAGGCCCATCACCTGCCTACTAACGATGTCCAAGATTCTCACTTCCTTCATAACCGAGAAGACATAAAACTTCACTGAGAAAAAAATTTACTCGTATCAGAACAGAAGGATTAAAAAATGTAAACGTGTAAAATTATGGTAAGCATAACAATAATGTAGTTTTGTTTTCGATTACATTGACTTATATTTTACATTGACTTACATTGACACGGTGGAGTAAGGGATAGCAGCTCGGATTGAGGAATTGGAGAGCTAGTCTAATCCATTACATTCACTTAGATGGTACACTTGGGAAAGGTATGAATCTTTTACTTCTCACCCCAGCTATGGGTGAATAGGACGAACCGGGTTCTGCCTTGGATGGCAACTGGTCTACCGCAGAAAGAAATGGCGACCTACTGAGGGAAAAAAAAGTCTGTCAAAGAATATACTAGCTCATCCTATCATGTCGATCTTTGAATTCTTTCAGTATCCGGACTGTATAACCGGACTAGATAACCGGACACAAAATTGACAATCGTCTCAAGAAGTTGTCACCATAATCGACTTATTGGGTTTATATCATCATCATCATCATCATTATTATTATTATTATTTCCTAGGATTTTTTATGTATACACAGTTCAGTCCGGGTCCCACCCAGAGACCTAAAGTCTGAAATGGCTTCATGACATTTTTCACTGATCATTATTTGTAAATATATATATATATATATATATATATATATATATATATATATATATATATATATATTTCCTTTGATTTCTGGGGTTATTCTCATTTCTTTTCGGGATCCAAACAGTGACCTAAGTTTTGAAATGACATCATGATATTTTCCACTGAGCATTGTTAGATGAAGCTCTTCGTAAGGTCTGAGCTGTACTTGTGAGTAAAATTGTATTACGTTAAGGCTTCGGATGCCAGGGTACCCTTCAGTTAGTCTATCGGAAACTTTTCCTATTAAACCGAGGACACCAACTACAAATGGAATTGTTGATGACCTCATGTGCCACATTCTTGAGATTTCTATTTCAAAGTTCTTTCATTTGGATAGTTTTTTTAAGCCCTTCTAATATACATTACAGTCTTCAGGAACTACAATTCAATAAGAAGGCATTTTCTCTTTTGGTAGTTTCTTATCACATTGACTGTGTGATTAGTTTGTATTTTTCTGTTTGAGTGTATTGTTCCATAACCCATGTTACAGGCCCTATGTCAATAATCGGCTCTAGGTGGTGTTCATACCAATTTCTTGCAATTTCCTTTCCGCAAAAGTTGCATATTTTCCAATGCTGATATTGGCCCACTCTGCCATGCCGGACTTTATATTCACTGAGTGCCAATATCATTCTTCTTCTTCTTCTTCTTATTATTATTATTATTATTATTATTATTATTATTATTAAGTGAGATGTTTAACGAGAAAAGGAGACGGTGTTGTGCAAACACATGGATCACAATAAACCCACCAGGACGCCCAATATGATGAGGTCATGTCGGGAACGTGCATCACAGATAGATATGCGTGACAGCGCGACATATTTTACTTAAAAACAGTGCACGACCTTACGATGTTTGAGGGTGTTCCTACGCATCTAGTTGTGACTTCCATGTCGGCTTAGCTTAGCTGCTCCTTCTTCAAGAATTCTCGACACCTGAGGACGATGTTCTCGCTCATGAACTGATAAGCGTTTTGTGCATCAGTCTAAGGGTGATGTCCAACTGGTCATAGCCAGCCAATTTACAAGCACGGGATATTAAATTTAGCCAATCATAATACATGACAAATTATGTATACGTTAACATATACAATCAATTAAATTATTATTATTATTATTATTATTACAGAAACAATTTTTTTTTATCTGCATTTATTTTATAATCTATGGACGGGTCATCATCAATGAACTAGGACAAACAAAGGATGTCTTTCTTTGTAGATTCCACTAAAACAAAAGCCAACTATTAACCAAAAATCTCCAATGTAGGATATAGTCAGTGATTACCAGAGCTATTTTTTGGATTTCCTGGAGATACGTTCGATTAGGCATTTTCTTGATTTGTTATTGATTTTGTTATTGTTCCTTTCATTATCAGACCCAATTCTCCAAAAACAACAGGAAGTGTTTTAGTGTTTAAGTGGCATATTTCTTTCTATTTCCATGTCCATATCTTTGTATTTGCTTAGTTCTTCAAAAAACCTTCACAGCGATGTTTCTTTTACACTTGTTACGCTCATATCAATCAATTTGCAGATTTTTTCATTTCTGACTTTGATAATAATGGTCGATTTACTTGTCAGATTCTTTTTCTTCTTCTTCTCATTATTATTATTATTATTATTATTATTATTATTATTATTATTATTTCTGCTTACCTACTAATTTATTTAAATAACTATTCTGTATTTTGTCGCATAGGAAGAACTACACATTAAGTGGAGTGGATTTAGATAGGAAGCATGAGAGAGAGAGAGAGAGAGAGACAAAAAAGAAAGAAAAAAGAGATGTTGTCAAGCATTAAGTATTCCACACACCAGCATTACTATTAGTAAAAGAAACATAATTGTAAGATTCTTATCTTTACTTTACCCTAACGGAGTGCATGCTGAATCACAATATGAGGTGCCACTTCAACTTGTAGATACCAGCATCAAATATGCAATGTAGATTGACCAGTCTTCTTCTTCTTCTTTTAATTATTATTAATAATAATAATAATAATAATAATAATAATTTTGCGTTATCAGGGCTTTAAAAACGGACATATTGGAATTGTAAATAACTATATACAACAATAAATATGAAAATAAAATAATCTTAGTCTGATTCTATTAAGGCCTAGCAATCATTCCTTCTACTTCACTATGATCATTTTATAACATTAATAGTTTTGTACCCCCACGGACTGTTTAATATTCTTTTATTGAGTACACTACCAATTTAGGTTTCTATACCTATTTGATTTTAATATTCCCCATACGTAGCTTACACCTTGGTTGTCTCTTTCGCTGACAATCATTCATTCAATCTTTCCTTTCCATTAATACCTTTTCGAGTACTACACATTCCCTCAACCACCATTTCAACAATATGGTATATTGTTTTTTTCTATTAATCTTTTCTTTTGATATTAAGCCTACATGCGTGAACTAAAATCATTTGCATTGTTCCCATGATTTTCGTTACTCAGTCGTGTGTAATCTTATTCTTTAGCGATCCATCGCTAAAGATGCTGGCAAAGTGATGCGGAAAGTCACTGTCTCCACCTAACAGTCTCTATCTTTACAAAAACCAGACCAGACTAAAACGAGAGTATTATTGTCCCATCGGGAATCTTGCTACCCAAGAAATCGTTGACGTAATCATGTAGGCGATGAAATATTTCCCGCCTTACTACCACGTCCCCACTGACGGAAGGACGCAAGTCTACCGCTATTCTATCGTTATTTCCACCCTAGCTTCACTAGTTTAGACCTCTACAGCTGAGACCCACTATATATGCAATGGAGGACCATCCTCATTCCCTTTGTAAGAAGGAAGTTCTATTCGGAAAGTTTCTCCCTAGGGGCCGCTAGTTTCTGGAACGTTTCCCTGTAGTACAATCTTGACCTGTTCAAGTTTTATGTCAATCGATATCTATCCTTCCTCTCTCAATACAGTACACATTTTACATCCATAAAATTAACTTTATTCGGCATCCCTCTACCTTGAGTTGTTCTCGGGCTTTTTATTGTGTGAAAATAGCGTAAAAAGAAGCAACATTACTGGCTACATCTTTTGAGCTGCGATGAAAATGGATTTTGCTCGTATCTTATCTGTATCATTCTTAGCCGTATTATATTGATGCAAGCTTTAATTTCTATTCATTCATTAACTTCTAACATCCATGCGTAAGTGACGCATCATTTCCTTACAGATGTCACAATCTTTCCAGCCTTCCATCACAGGTTTCGGCGCCAGTAGTCTACCAAATATAGTGCGCCTGTTCACTTGGAAATCATTATTAGCATAGTTCCTGGCACATACGTAAAGCAACGCAAGGACAAAAAGGCAACGAGAGGGTTCTTGTTTGTCGATCAATAATAATGGAACTACGCTGATTTCTCTCACTCTCTCTCTCTCTCTCTCTCACTCTCTCTCTCTCTTTCTGACGAACAATTTGAATGTTTCCCTCACAAATGTCAATTCACTGTAGATGTTTTTGTCAAGTAAATCAACAATAAGCAGCCTCTTTCTTTCCCAACGTTTCAGTCCTTCGCTTGATACAATTCTTTCTTTTGCTTTAGAGCTGAACACAACCCGTAAATGATTATGGAGGATTTTACAAGTACAGCAAATCTCGGTTAATTACGTCATCGTTTAATCCGGAGCATGCGCTTATTTTTGCCAAATTTTTAAAAAGTAAATTTTTATTGATAAGTTTTCTTAATACCCGTGACTGCTATTTTTACTAATAGTGAGATTGAATGAAACAAAAGTCACTAAAAAATGTATTGACAGTCACTAAAGCTGAGATAAAGACTTTACAACTAAAATAGTGACCAATAAACCGTTTAATTAGTTCGCTACCTTTATTATTTTTGACGTTCACTTTTATACTATTTACATTATTCGGACTATTGTCCTCATCGCTGTCGCCATATTTATTACGTTTCGGTAGTTGTACACTCCGGTCTTCTGCAGGTGGTTGGAATGTTGAACTGAACCCTTTATTTCGCTCACCGGGGTAGACTCTTCTAGTTCCACGTGTCATGTCTAATGGATGTCAGTTATCTGTTACCTCCTGTTAATTCCCCTCTCCAAGTTTTCCACCGCATTAACCAGGTCTTGAACTCACACTCTTTGGGTCCTGTCATTGGATCTAACCAACGCCGTTCATTTTTGTCTTATATATACCATTGAACGTCATTCTGGGCATAAATTGGAACGCCCGGGTCACCAATACCGTAGGTCTCACGTGTCCCCAGTTACCCAGCTGATATGCCCTTCTTCAACAGCACCGGCTTCGCTGGTTTGGACATGTACACCGTCTGCCTGATTGGGGGGATGCGAATGCTCTTCTGTGCGGGGAACTGGTCACCGGCAAGGTGGCGACCTCATCTTCACTTCGGGGATGTCTGCAAAAGTGACATGAGGGCGATGAACATTGACACCGAAAGGTGAGAAGAGGTCATCAACGATCCTTCACGCTGGAGATGCGACTGGGTCATCCTTTGATCATGAACCGAAATACTTCTTTCAGCATTCTTGCTGAACAGTTTCCTTCTATTACCAAATCGGTTCTTTCAGGTATAGTCATTTTCATCCCCGACAAAAGTACCAAGAAATGCCAAATAGCCAGTCCGGTTTCACACCCCAATATACTACGACCATAGTCCATCGAAACCACTGCTACCATTTCTATCTGTAGGTGTAACAGAACCGTTACTGCTTTTTAGAACTGTCCGCGGTCAGTGCAAGGCAAACTTGGAAAATGCCAAGAGCATCTATGCAAAAGTTGTCTAAGCCAAAGTTGAAAAACAAAGTTGAAAACAAAAGACAAATCGCCAGTGCCTTCCATCATAAACATTTTTGAGATTATCTCTTTTGCGTCAGGTGTGGCTAAGACCTATAAAACGATCTTTTTTTTCTCTAACTCTACCCTAAGCAACATGGCTATCCCCTACTTGACTCTTTGATCTCTCTCTCTCTCACTGTCAGCGCGATCAAGCTCAAACTTCGATAGTACCACAATGGTACACACAATATGCACGCATGCGCAGAAGACAGTGTCAGAAAACTAAACATGCGTTATGGCGAAAGTGCGAATAATTTTTTACTTACCCTAATATTGTAAATTGAATTTTTCAGGTAATGTAACGTTTAACGATACAGAAAAGAAAATCTGTAAAACATTTCAGCCTGAGAAATGCTATTGGAAAGGCGATTAAATATAGTCGCTGCGTCCTATCGCAATCCTCGGCTTGGCCACTCGTGTCGCTTGGCGGAGGAAGAGTAGATAATTAAGTATTTTGAATTAAACCATATTGCTCTTTTATTACTTCCACGGCAAAGTAGATTGTTTTCAGGATGTGAACAGTCATGGCTCTTCAGGGCTTTCTGGCTTTTTTCACTGTAAGTGACTTTTGATCTTTTGTTATGAATCTTTCTTCTTCTTCTATCATGCGTTCACAAAGACACGTCAATCATTTGACTGGTCAGAATCCTCCACTGTTTCTCTTACCTTTAGTACGTCTTGTAAGCGTTAAATTCTACAGACCCACTTTCCTCCTTACGCCTTAAGATTTCGCTTTCTGATTGTAAGTAGATCCAATTTCCCTTAAAACTTCCTCATTAACCCCATGTTCAGTCCATGATATTCTAAACATCCTTTTGTAGAACCATATCATTGTAGCTTTGTGTATGGTTTTCTTTGTTTTGTTTTACGGCACATCAATGTCAAAGGATTATTTAATGCCTACAAGTTTTTTTCTATTGCTGGTAATTTTTTTTTTCAAAAATGTATTGCTGGTAATACTTTTTTAAAATGTATTTGCTGGTATTTTTTTTTTAAAATGCATGGCTGATAAAAAAAAATTGCAAAAAACGTATTGCTGGTATTAAAACGTATTTTTACATTTTCATAATGTCTTGACCCCTTTTGGGTTAACAGGGGCTGCCATCCTAGGTCAAGGTAGACCTAGGAACACCAGCACTTAAGATGTGGTTCATCCTCCTCCAAACATCCTGCCTTGTTGTCGGATGTAGTTTATCATCTTACCCAGGACGTGTAGCTTTGTGTTTCTACAGATGTGAGAAAATTGTAAAGCATTCACTGCTAGAGCGGAAAATAAATATGACATAAAAATTCAGCACTCTTTTTTTTTTTAAATGTTCCTTTCTCTTAATATTTTTATTAGTTTCTAGAAGACATCAGTTAGTTTCCCTAAGAACCTTCAAATTATTTTGTCACATTTCCCGTCATTTGTTAAATTGGCATTCAGCCACGGAGCTCGAAATTTGGACTGTCTCTTAATAAAAGCAAATAGCTGATATAGCTGTTAACGTAGACAGGGACCAGCCACACGTCTCTTCGTTTAACCTGGTCACTCGACTAAATGGACTTAATTTTTTGTAATCATATTCATATATTGTTATATAGAGAAAAAAAACACTGAGCAAGGAAAGTGAAATAAATCTTTTGTATGCTTTGTCCTGTCAAGCTTTCGTTGATCCATGCAATTCCGTTGTTTTCTTTCATAAAAAGAATCGATCTTCCATCTCTACCACCGACCTTGTTTGACCTTGTACTATACTAAGCAAAGCTTCTTAAATTATCAATAAAGTCATCCGTATGTAGACGGCATGACTTACCTTTCACTATAGTTCAAGAACAGTTGTATGATGTTCATAATGAAATTGCCGATAGCGGGTGTAACAGCAAAATTGTCCAATTCTTAGATTAAGTTTTGAATCGTTGTATCTTAGAAAGGATTAAAGATATCATGATGGAATTCCCCAGTGTTTATGTAACACTAATTGATACTACTTTGAGCGATAAAAATCTGTAATTACTCTCCACGTATAATAGAAAAATCGTAATGAAATCGATCATAAACGAAAATAACATGTTCATAATTAATTTATCATAGATAAGGATCAGAAGGTCATGAAGGATTGAAATAAAGTTCAAATAAACACACACACACACACACACACATATATATATATATATAATTAATTAATTTCGGAGCTTTTAGCTTCCATTTTTGAAACATGGTTAGAATTGTGTAACGAAAAAAACATATTTTAAATCAATTAATTTAATATATATATATATATATATATTCCAGGTTCATTTCCAAATTAATCAACATGATCTTCACCCTATCTAACCTTCTTTCTATCCTGGACTAACAAGCTGCCTCACACGTTTCACGTACGATTTCACAGCTTTGGATTGTCATAGCTAAAACTCCTCTTTCACGTGTCAAACGTCTCATGAATTGAGTTGGATCTTTTCTAATTGATGTCTTTAGCACTAATTTGAAATGATGATCCTTCTTCATTTTGTGACCTCCTGATCCAGTTTTCCTCTCTACTGTTCCTTCTTTTTTTAAAAAAAAACTTATTTACCATTCTCTGGACGTTTCTTGAATGGACTTTGAAGATGGAATCCAGCTTATAAATGTTGGTACCATTACGATATTTTTCGTCTCACCATTACTCATTTGGGAAGACAGTTGGTCTTACACAAAAATTTTTTAACCTTCTCTCTTTTTAGCTGAATAACTCTCAGGGTTTTCAATGATTCTTGCGACAAATGATATCAAGATGAGGAAAATTGGAAAAAAGAAACTCAGTTGGTTTATTGGTTTTTCAGATAATAAAAATTTTGTGGGGTGGATAATTATGCTGTAACACAACTTCACTGTTACACCCAGTAAATCCGGCATTACCATGTCGTTGCCTTATTTTTGTACAAATTTTCACTCTATGCAAGGCCTAGGAGCCACTCAAGGTAGAGATTTTCTAACGGAGTTATGTGAGCGGTATGAGTAAGAAGATGGATCGTAGTTTATGAAGATATGCGGTAAAGATAACGCTTAACGCTTTGTAGTGGTTAAAATTGTAGTTGTCAAGAAAGCATCCTCTCTGATGTCGATTGAACAAATTAGCGGTTTGTGGGAAGGAGCCGTTCGAATCTAAATAACTAATGGAGTAATAAGGGAGTGAGGTTGGTTCACCTAAGTGTAGCTGTGAGGCTTAGAGTTGGTGGAAGAAAGGAATAAACTCGGCTGGAAATGGAAGTAGCGATATAGTAACGAGAGGCTTTCAACATTTCCTCTGAGCTAAAGGGACTGTAAGGAGGAAAATAATTCATCAACCGCAATGTCACGTAAACGCCCTTGACCTCTAAGGAAGGCTCGGTATCATCAGACCAGATATGGTAGCAAGACTATATTTGGTCCGATTTGCCTTTTGTAAAGTTAAGGGATAACAGAAAGAGTCTAGTAATTACGAGAGTAATACAGGACTCGACCACTTGATTCAGTAGATTACAAATGTCTGTGATCAGAGTTCAAGCTGATTTCAAAGGTAACATTTTAAACGTTGATTTTCAACGCAAGCAGGAGGATAATATATCATTTGAAGATTGTCACTAATAATTATACGTAACACCCTTTTTTTTTAACTTTGCAGAACAATTAAGTTCTAATCAATATCAAGTTTTTCCTTGCATTATTTACATTATTCGGACTGTCATCCGCATTATCATTGCCATATTCACAACGTTTCGGCCATTGTACGCCTCGACCTTCTTCAATTGATTTGAATTTCGAACCGAACCCTTTATTTCGTTCACCGTGGTATATCGTTCTAGTTCCACGTGCCATGCCTCTTCCGGATATCTCAGTTATTTACTTTTAACTCAACTCTCCAAGTTTTGGTTCACCACTGCTGTGGCCTGGTATTGAACTCACAACTCTTTGGGTCTAGTCACTAGATTTAACCAACGTCTTTACCCACTGGGCCAAGTGCCCAATCACCTGAAATAGGCTGGAGCTTACAACGGCCGAAACGTTGTGAATATGGCAATGATGATGCAGATAACAGTCCGAATAATGTAAATAATGCAAGGAATCATAATACCTCATCTCAGAGATATAGACAGATAAGTTTTTCTTGTCTAGAAAAAACTTGAATATTCGAAAATGATGAGAAATTTCTTGGAGGTAAGCATTATTTTTTTTTTTGTCTTCGAGATTTGGAGAGTTTTAACAAATATGGCTGTATGCTAATCAGTAATAGTGTTTGTTTGGTTTCTCTTCAAGAAAGAAACTAGTTTCTTGCGTGTTCAGGTTTTTAAAGTTGGGTGCTAAACAATCTTCCTAAATACTTTTTCGGTATTGTACAATGCAACAATATTAACATTAAATTAGCCTAAGCCAACAACAATATTAAAAGTGCTTGCCGCCTGGAATAAACTTGAATATTCGAATAAGATAAGGAATTAGAGTCTACAAAATATATTGGTCCTAATAAGTACTTAAAAGCTGCCTGAATGAAGGTGAATCCGTAAATGTTTTGTTGTCTTTGGGGCATGGAGTCGGAAGGGGTTCTTCAAATACGGCTGTTGGCTAATCAGTAATAGATTTTAGTTGGCTGCTCTTCAACAAAAAATTCAGGTATTTTGCGTTTTATTGTTCTTTAGAGCAGGTTTCTGTGAAAGCCGCTTTGCCGCCTTCTGTTGTTGTTCGCCATCGAAAAGGCGCATTTTGTACGTCTGCCAAAATACGCGAATAGTAGATGCTGGTCTCTCAAAGAGTTCCACCGTGTATTTTGTTATATATCGATATTATTACTGCAATAAAATGTACAGAGTGAACTTAACGACGGAGACTTTCTGACGACATTATTGCTTTCGGCTGTTACCCAACAATATATCAGTTAACCGAGGACGTCTAGATGTCGGGTAATGGTTCATGAGTGAGCCTACCCGATGATTATGAAATGATGTCTTATTATGGGGTAAGAGTTAACAAATACGTTTCGCTGGTCATTACAACCGAGTAGGGACCAATCCTCATTGGGTGCTTCATATATTAGGCGTTGCACTAAACTTAGCTATAGACGATGAATAATAATAACGCATCAGTTATCCGAGGTATTGCTTGATGGCTGAGGCTGTTGAGAATGTCCTTATCAGTAGATTGGTTGTTTTTTTCTTTAGCGGTATATCAACCTCTCTGGGTTATTTAATGCCAGAATCTACATATTTTCAATACAATTGTATGCCTTCAAGTATAGAAGAAATGTATTTTAACCATTTTGCTTTAAATATATTTTGTTGGTAATTTTACAGTAAATAGGTATCGTTGGTTGGTTGATTTTGTTTCGTGGTATATCAACCTCTCTGGGTTATTTAATGCCAAACTATACATATTTTCAATACAGTTTTATGCCTTCAAGTACAAAAGAAATTGTATTTTAGCCATTTTGCTTTGATAATATTTTGTTGGTAATTTTACAATAAAAAGGTATCGCTGGTTGGTTGATTTTGTTTCGTGGTATATCAACCTCTATGTGTTACTTAATACTGAAATCTGAATATATTGCACGCTGTATTTTTTAAATAATACTAATTTTAGGTATACAATTTTTACTAGTTATATTCACTAGTGAATATAACAAACCCAACTGAAATTCATGAAGTGTGGGAACTAGCGAATGCAGCTCATCTTTCAAGGTAACTGCTGGTTACCCGAATTCATGAATTTAAGCGTTCAAATAGGCTGGCAACTCGCTCTCAACTTTTTACTGTCGAAAATGTTTGATGTAGCCGTCTCTTCTACTCGAATAGTTTCATGTCTCGCACTTCTCGCCTGTGGAACTCCCACCCCTTTTCCTGTTTCTCTGATGGCTATAATCTCCAACTATTCAAATGTAATGTCAATCGACGTCTCCAGTTGCCTTGATCTCTCCCCTATCTTTCTTTTCATCCTTTCCTCTATCACTCTTATCTGCTCTCGCTCCAAATCTTATGTAACCCCTTGCGTGCTAGTGGCTTCTCGTCTTGCTTTGGGTGAAACGCTTAAAAAAATTGGAATTTATCTCAGATTAATAATTCCGTGACATTACCCATTACGTCATCCGTACATCCAAGCTTGCAATAACTTGTCTTCCCATCTAGCTACTGAGCAGGCTCGACTTTGCTTTACTTCGGTCGGCGGGATGTGGTCATAATTCCCTATCACTAGAGTCAGTATGTTTATTAGCCCATACAGAACCCAGTTATTTGGAATGCTGATTCCCATAGCAGGCTCTACATAATCTTTTTAAATGATTTTCTTTCCATTAAACTCTTTATGTAACACTAACAAGATTAAAATATAGGCACAGGCATGAATATAATACATGTAAATGAACAGAGTAGCTAATTAGTAGAATCTAATTCAAAAGTATTTTGAATTTTGATTTTCAAGGAAGATAAGCCATATTTAAACCTCCGTTTGTAATGTGGGCCATTGTCAAAGAATTATTACCGTAGTAATTTCAAACACCCTATTTAAAATATTAAAAATATATAACTTACATTGTCTTAAGAGTTCTTCGTGATTTTTGTAGGGTAAATAAAAATGAAAAAAAATCGAATTAAAAGGCCAATATTAGCAGAGAAAATTCTCCTCGTTTATCGTATGTCACTATAAGGACAAAACAAGGAAGCTATATTGATTAAAAATTACAAGTTACTTACAAAACTAATTAAGACATATTCTTGCTCATTGTTTTATAATTAAAACAATTTAAAAGGTGCATTTCAAAATCTGATAATATTATAAAACAAAACACATTAGAAATCTGTTGTGGAACAGACAACCAACCAAATGGGTCATATTTTGGTTGACCCAATGTTACTTGGGTAGGGAATTGTCACAGAATTAATACCGTGAGATTTTGAATTACCATATTTAAAATATTAATGTTACATCATCTAGTTGTTAATTTTATTATCAAATGATACATTGAATGTTCTTTCTACTTTCTCTAGAATAAATAAAAATGAAAGCCTTGGCCACTGATGGAAACTATGTAGTGTGGTGAGACAACCACACTCTATACACTTTCTTTTCAAACACTGCCATAAACAGCGGAAGTAAGCCAGCGAGACCTTCATAACTTAGTGTTTATGCCAGAAAAGGTGAAAGGTGTAACTGTGCGAAGCTGTGTCATTCTGCATACCATAGTTATCTTACCATTGCGACAGTTCTGGATAACTAAAAAGGAAAACAAAAGAAATGGTGTATTTTGTAAAAAATCAAATTATAAAATAATTATTAATAAGAATTTATAAGTTTTAAAAAATTCAAATATGGAAAAAAATTATTTCATAATATTTTCAGTAAAGGAATAAAACTCATTCAAAAAAATATGACTAAAACCAGAAACTCTTAATAAAAATATTCAGAAAGTTACACCCTTGTTCAAATTAACTGAAAAAAACTACTTTAGTTTCAACATTCGGTCGGCTTTAGACCCACTAGAGTGACAGGGTGTAATGGATTTCTATTTTTACCCCAGTGGTAATTTGTAGTAGTGTTCAGTAATATGAATCTATTTTCGGGGTGTATGATGCAATTTGTTTGACCTTGAAAAATATTGCGTTATCCGGGATTGCATCAAATTTTTATCAAGCCCAGAAACTATTGTCTCGACTCTCGATTAGTTGTCCTACGGCCATTGTCTGCGACGGACATTACCCCAAGGAAGCGTACGAAAATTGTAACGCTGCACAAACTGGCAAGCATTACCAGGGAGTAAATCAAGGTACTATAGACTGACCCGGAGACTCTCCTGATTTAAATACAATCGAGAATCAGTGATCAATCTGCAAGCAACGACTTCGGGGAATGGACGTAAAAGTAATAATATGTGCTCTGGGTCATGTTTCATTGGAAAAATACGAGAAAACAGTAAATAATAACGGAATTATACGTTTTGTTTAAATTAATTTGAACAAAGGTGTACTTGGCTAATCAGGAAATTTTCACCTAGCTAAATATTAATTATACATATTTCATAGAGTTTTAAAACAATTCATGTTACTTTGGAATTAACTGAAAGATTGGCATAAGGTAAACATTCTGCTCCGATTATGCAACCAGTTTCGGTTTGTGCCAACTGATGTTTAATCACAATCATTACCACTAAGACTTTAATATACTATGTTCTTTTGGGCAACAAATGACTGATCCCATCGCTTTTAGGGGTAGCTCTCCTTCCCTAAGACAATCTGACACCCAACGATATAGATTCCAGTCTGCTACCCTATTTCACGAATAAATGGATGAAGATGGCGTCAACACTTTTTCAAAGGTACCCGTGAGAAGCGAACGAAAGAGACTCTGTTCAGAATTTTTACCGACACCCATTCCTCACTTTCAGCGGCGACAACCGCAACGTTACCATCAGATCCACAAGCAGTTGATTAAAAATCACTTGCTGTAAGCCAAGTTTGACATCTGAATCCTTGCTGGAAAAAGAAAAAAGTTCTAGGAATTTTATCTTCAGGGCACAGCATTGTTCAACGTTGAAAGTTAGGCGAAACGCAAACTTCAAAAACTCTAATTTTTCCGATTTGGCGTTGTACTAAAGTAGGGGTAGATAAGAAAATAGCTATGACAGTAATGAAGGTGTGCCAAAAAGGCCTAAGTCCAACATGAAGCATATCACCCCACTAACACCATCAACAGAAATTTCTGAAGTTTGGTCAGATTTTTTTAAGTGGGTTGAGCTGGAAATTTTCAACACGTCTAAGTGTACACATGAGTTTTGACTGTAATGTTTTTTCTCATATATATATATATATATATATATATATATATATATATATATATATATATATATATATATATATATATTCCTTGACCCTCTACATATAGTTCATGTGTGGAATTGGTTACTTCATCAAAAAAACAGTTGCACAAGCGAAGGTGACTGATAGAACATCCGTTGACATGCTGAGCCAACCACACTCTATATACTTTCAACAAATAGCGCCAAAACGTTATAACATCGGGTTCAACCTCGACAGAGGTCAAGGTCACTCTGTGCCAAGCACCGTTACTATCACGACAATCCCGAGAGATTTTTATCAGAAATCATATAAATATATATATATATATATATATATATATATATATATATGCATGTGTATCTGTGATTGTACGTGTGTGTGTGTGTATTTAGGCAGCATATCATCATAAATAGACGTAAACATGCTTGAATGATGATATTTTGCCTAAAAACAACACAATACCAATCACAAAAATATATATATATATATATATATATATATATATATATATATCTGTGGTTGTACGTGTATGTGTGTGTGTGTATTTAGGCAGCATATCATCATTCAAGCATGTTTACGTCTATTTATTTTAATAATAATCCTTTCGAGTTCACTAATTTTTTAAAACGAGTTTTGTCGGCTGCTGGATCATGTAATTTAAATTATGTGTATTGAGGCAACATTTTTTAATTAATACATATTTAAATTTTCCTTGGCTATTTCAGTTTGCCTTTTCACAATGTTACATTTATAATTCCAACACAGCCGCCCACAATATTATCAACACTTGAAATTATAAATGTAGCCTTGTTTAAACGCATATTGAAATAGCCAAGAAAAAATTCAACATATATATATATATATATATATATATATATATATATATATATAGTTAACATTTGTAAGACTAATTAGGATTTAATATAATTTTGTATTAATCTCCTGGTAATATTAGTAAGATTTTGTACGGATTCATTTGTATTTAGTTGGTATTTTTGACATTTTACATTGATTGGGAGAGTTATTAACATTTGTATGAAGGATCCTTAATTAACAGTTGCATATTAAATTACCAAATAATTCTGTACGTTTACCTTATTTACTGTTTTCTTTCAGAAGCTGTTTATTTATCAGCTATAAAAATATATAGGAAATTCACAAAGTATTTAACTTTAGCATTTTCTTAAATTACTCCTCCGCACCATTTTTATTTGTTAGAAAATTTTATTGTCTAGTTTGAATAATTTATATAAATATTTGCACCCGCTCTAGTCTGGCTGCCGTTAGCTGCCAATCTACTGATCATGACCCATTTATAAAAAATAACTTTTAATTTATGCTTCTTCACGTGTTTTAAATTTAATGTAGATCATATTTGATTGGTTGATCATAGTAAATTCCACAAACCAAATAACTCCTCTTTTCCTTTTTTGTATTTTGTATTTAATTCTAAATAAATCGTTCATTCGCCAGAAATTTATAATCGATAGATGAGATGCAATGGTACGCATCGAAACATGACTGCTGCAATTGTGTAGCGGTTTTGACATATTTTCAGTGTAACACACACACACACACACACACACATATATATATATATATATATATATATATATATATATATATATATATATATATATATGTGTGTGTGTGTGTGTGTGTGTGTGTGTGTGTGTGTGTGTGTACGCAGGCAAAATATTATCGTCCGGACTGTCCTGATGAGAAATTTGGTAAGTTAATCGTGAATAATAATTAATGTTTGTCGTTTCTTATCCGCCGTAGAAAGGATTCGCATTTTTTCTATTCCTTGTTTTTTCTTCTTTCTCTATTTCTGTTTCTCTCTCTTTCTCTCTCTCTCACTCTCTCTCTCTCTATCTCTTTTATTTTTCTCTCTTTCTCTTTATTTAATTATTCTGTTTTCTGCCTCTTTTTACTCTTCCATTCTCTTTTTTTATTTCCTCTTCATTATCACAGCGACCATGTTTATTTTCTCTGTCTATCTGCCTATCTTTGTCACACTTTCTCTCCTTTTTTCTCTCTTTCTCTTTGTTTCCCCTTTTCTATCTTTGTGCCACTTTTTATTCGTTTCTTTTATTTCATTCAATTCTCGCACATTTTTAATCGCTTCTCTCCTTTCAACTTTTTCTGTTATCTTCGTCCCCGATTCCCTGTTTTTCATTTTCAATTCCCTCATCTTTTCTTTCTTCCTTTTCACTCTATCACTCACCAGTTTATCTTTCTTTCTTTCTTTTTTTTAGATTTCTTACATTTCCTTTTATTTTCCTCTTTTTTTTAAATTCCTTTTTTTATATTTTATTTTCCTTTCACTCCTTTCTTTTTCTTTTGATCTTTTTCTCCCCTTTTCTCCCCTTTTCTCCCCTTTTCTCTCCCCTTTTTTCCCATCTGTTTTTCTCGTTCTTTCTTCTCTCCCGTTTGCTCTGTTTTTATTTCTTCCCTTTCTTTCCATTTTAATTTTATTCTATCAACTTTTTTCTCTGTTTTAGTTTATTCCCGCTTTCTTTAGTTTTCTTACTTTCTTTCTTATTCTTTCTTTCTTTCTTTCTCTTTCTTATTCTTTCTTTCTTATTCTTTCTTTTTTCTTATTCTTACTTTCTTTCTTATTCTTTCTTTCTTTCTTTCTTATTCTTTCTTTCTTACTTACTTATTCTTTCTTTCTTTCTTTCTTATTCTTTCTCTTTCTTATTCTTTCTTTCTTTCTTTCTTATTCTTTCTTTCTTACTTACTTTCTTATTCTTTCTTTCTTTCTTTCTTATTCTTTCTCTTTCTTATTCTTTCTTATTCTTTCTTTCTTTCTCTTTCTTATTCTTTCTTTCTTATTCTTTCTTTTTTCTTATTCTTTCTTTCTTTCTTATTCTTTCTTTCTTTCTCTTTCTTATTCTTTCTTTCTTATTCTTTCTTTTTTCTTATTCTTTCTTTCTTATTCTTTCTTTCTTTCTTTCTTATTCTTTCTCTTTCTTATTCTTTCTTTCTTTCTTATTCTTTCTTTCTTTCTTTCTTTCTTATTCTTTCTTTCTTTCTCTTTCTCATTCTTTCTTTCTTATTCTTTCTTTTTTTTCTTATTCTTACTTTCTTTCTTATTCTTTCTTTCTTTCTTTCTTATTCTTTCTCTTTCTTATTCTTTCTCTTTCTTATTCTTTCTTTCTTTCTTTCTTTCTTTCTTATTCTTTCTTTCTTTCTTTCTTTCTTTCTTTCTTATTCTTTCTTTCTTTCTCTTTCTCATTCTTTCTTTCTTATTCTTTCTTTTTTTCTTATTCTTTCTTTCTTTCTTATTCTTTCTCTTTCTTATTCTTTCTTTCTTTCTTTCTTTCTTATTCTTTCTTTCTTTCTTTCTTATTCTTTCTTTCTTTCTCTTTCTTATTCTTTCTTTCTTATTCTTTTTTTTTTCTTATTCTTACTTTCTTTCTTATTCTTTCTTTCTTCCTCATTCTTTCTTTCTCTCATTTCTTCTTCCTACTTTCTACCTTTCATCTCTATTTTCATGGATTTCTTCTCCTTCCTTTTTTCCTTCCCTTCATTCTCTTATTCGTATTCTCCTACTTTCCTTCTTTTCCTTTCTTACTTTCTGCGCATAGAGTTTCTCTCGCCTTCCTAACATATCTGCCTTTGATTATTTTCTCTCTTTCACTTTCTATTAACACCTATGTTCCATTCTCTCTTCCCTCTTTTCTATTTCTTTTATCTTCATTTTCATTCCCTCTTTCGATTTCGATTATGTCTTAATCTTGCTTCAGCTCAATGTTTTTGGTTTTTTTTGCTTCCTTCCTTTAAACTTATTTTTTCAGTTTAATAAACCTGAATAAATAACTCAAACGTGGTGAAAGGTTCGAATTAGCACTAATAATCGAATGTGTCCCTTATCTGGACAAGGAAAATGAAAATCAACGTAATGAAATTATAAAATATGTTTTATTCAGTATCTCTTCATCGATGTTCTTATAAAATGTTTTGTTAATCGGCTTCATCATTTCCTTCAAACTGTCAGATTTGGGAGAAAAGATACATAATGATAAATGACTTGGAAGTTCTTTTGAGACATTGACAAAAAATGTAGCAGACTTTCAGCTTCTTCAGTTACTTCTCTTTAAATGAAGAACAAGTTTTCATTTTTTTTCCTATAACCAGAACTCATTTCGCTTCCAAGATATTTTCTATTTATTTCTTCCCTAAATATTTCGGTAATCACAAATACATTTACTGTCCATAAAAGATGTTACCAGATTTTTTTTTTTTTTTTGTACAGATTTCGACAGGGAGAATGTTTAATAGATTTAGCAACACACACAGAGAGGGAATAATTCAAATACCTGTATAGATGCTTATAGTTGGAGGTTCATGGAACACACCCTTTTTATTATAACTTCATCTATTTCAATGTTGCATAATTCAATAATAATAATAATAATAATAATAATATATTGGATTCGATATATATATATATAAGGCATGGTGGAGTAACGGATTGAGGTTCTGATTAAGTAGTCGACTACGAATTCAAGTCGAATCCAATATATTCCCTCACGTGAATATTGGTATGAATCCTCTTCGTCTCCCCTCAGCTATGGGTAAAGAGCAGGACAGTGTAGTTTGTATATATATATATATATATATATATATATATATATATATGTATAAACGACAGGAAATTCCTGCATATATATATATATATATATATATATATATATATATATATATATATATATATATATATATATGAAGAAATATAGTTTTAAGGGCTATATTTATGGGATAAAGTGCTCAATACCAGAGATAGAGCATATGTAATTATTGTCTTGTTTTTTATGGAATTTTTTTAAATATTTTTATATATATTTATATATATTATATATGATGGACACTCTCATCGTATTCGATGTATGTGGGTCAAGCAACTCAGTTCCTACAAACAGACAGTCATACACCTGCACATATGATTTGATTATAGCAGTGAAGGCTTTGTGCAAAACCAACTACACTATTTGAAAAGCAGAATACATAAACCTGGTGCACTACAGGTTTTGTATTCAGAGTTGACCTTCTCCTAGACCATCCAAGGCTATAGAACTTAGTCTGTCCTGCTATTTACCCATAGCTGAGGGGAGAAGAAAATGTCCAAGATTAGAACTCCATTTAGATTCTAAATATTGTTCAAGCACGTCTGTGATTCCGCTTGATCTTCTTCTTGGGTTTCGATCCGTGTTATATTAAAAAGATAATGGACTCTTCAGCAAACGCCTTCATTGATGTTTTCTGATTTCTTTGTCGATATCTTTTTAGATTTTTTGGCATTTTGCTTTTTGCGTCATAAACGCTTATCAATTTGAACACTTGATCGGCCTTGAAACGCGCGTTCCCCTAAAAAACAAAACAAAAAGAAACACAGAAAGCTAAAGAATATTTACTAAAATCCTGACTAGCATTTCCCTTATCCCGATAGAATATATACTGATCTTCAAGCAAAATTTGATGCAGGCTAGAATTTGTCAGTCATCGTAAATATCGCTGTTCCTGTATAACTTCACAAAACCTCAGGTAATATCTTTTCTTATTAATCTTTTCACTTCAAGCAATGCTACAAAGATGCAAGGGTTTACTGAGTGTGAAAGACTATAAGAAAAAATCATTAAATAGAAAGATCAATAAAAGAACAGAAATTAACAAGACAGAAGATAACGATTGATATTTCATGGAAATTTTAAAAGATTAAACCTGACTCGGAAAAGAAGCCGAAATCAATAATTACGATAGAAGAAACTGTTAGCATAGAACTTACGGTTACATCGAACCATTTCAACTGTAAATTATGAGACCTTTCCGCCAATCTAGTACTGCGTTTAAATTCATCGTTTAGGTACCATAAAGGAAAGTTCATCAGAAAAATTATCACGGAAGCATTTGTTAAAAAGGCACAGGGAAGCTACATTACGGCTATAGAAAAATTCCTAGAGCCGAGATGACAGATCAGAATCAAAGACATGGCAGATTCTTCTTTGGATTTTATCAGGGATCTCTAAATACATAACAGAAGCATCAGGCCATCTGTGGCTGCAATATTCTTAAAAATATGTAAGACATATTCGAGCAAGAATTTGACTGACGGAAGACTTAACACGAATAGATAACTCGAAGACTATAGATAAACATCTTCGATAAAATGGATACATATGACCATCATAAGCAGGAGGCAATGAAAGATACAATCAGTGGATGTCGTGACTGAGCACGATTTACGTCATAATGCTAGTTTGTGTAAATTGATTTTCAGTGAATGCTTAACGATATTAACGAAGTTTAGTAAAAAAAAAAAAAAAAAAAGCAACGATAAGTTCAGAAAGAAAATGATCTTACGACCATATTAGAAGTAGGCATGAAGTAGCTGACTATGTAGATAATCAGCATTTAGTACTCCTTGCCATTTACCTGGAATCGAATACTCACCAAAGATGTGAGTAGGAAACAACGATTTTAATTACAAAGGCCACCTTCGTTCTATTACATTGCTCGGTGGATTTTTTTAAATTGCAAGCGCCTTCTTTTCCGAGTTTTTGACACAAAATATTTTCAGGTTTTTTTTTTGTTTTGTTTTTTTTCTGAAAAAAGGAATATCGCATTCTGGATCAAGCAAATGAAAATTCCTTCAAATGTGACAAGATTCAGATTTTGTTGTCACGAGAAGAATTATCCTCGTCAGAAACGAAATATTCTCACTGTGAAAATGATTTGATTCTAAAATATGTTTGTAAAATATTTCTCTGCGTATTTTCATTTTTATTGTCCACTCTCACTATCCCCCCACCATTTCTATCCAGCATTTATCTCCGTATATCTCCGTATACACGATTCTCTCACGATGTCCCTCTCTCTCTCTATCTATCTATCTATCTATCTATATCGAGAGAGAGAGAGAGAGAGAGACAGAGAGACAGAGACAGAGACAGAGAGACAGAGAGAGACAGAGAGGAGAAAGTGACAGATAGATATATAGATAGATTGATAGATACATAATCATAATTGTGTAAAACAGCCACTATGCAAGGTACATTTCTATGCTTAGAATATATTTCTCTCTCTCTCTCTCTCTCTCTCTCTCTCTATATATATATATATATATATATATATATATATATATATATATATATATATATATATCTTAGTCTGTTAATATCTATCTAGACAGATTTTTTTAAATTGAAACAAACGTTGAATTGTGGTTTGTTTATTTCAAACTCTCTGAATGGCATTATGGGACTCGGGTTCTACGGTAGCGAATTAGAGAGACTGCCCTGGTTAACAGTCGCATAATGTCAGGATATTTGTAGTGCCAAGTCGCGCATGATTTGGTGTCACTGCATGTATTTCGGAGGTGGGGAAATCCTGAGGCCATATTATGCTTTAGTCTTGCCACGTTCTTGCAGGCTTGTATTGCCATTAGCGACACAGAGTGATATTTATTTCGGCCTTTCTCCCTTTCTCTCCCTAAACCACACCACTTTATGATAGATACAATCAAAAGAAATACGAGTAAAAAAACTACCCAGTCAACCTTTCTTTCTTCTACATTCAAGATATCCATTCCAGTTCCTGGAATCTTTTCTCTTGAAACGGTCTCGTGATATCTTCGCAGTTTGTGAAACTGATTTAAATTATTCTATTGATGCCAATGTATACTATTCCAGAATATCTTCCTCTTTGCCGAAATTATTATAGCATACATATAGATAACCTTGGTGTTTATAGCCGGAGAAATCATTCAATGACAAAAGGATTGTCTCTGGAGTCACCATGTTTTTTATTCATGTTGTTCCGACATTCGTTATTGCACTCTATTTGCACTCTATTTGCTGTATCGTTTTCATTTATAGCTCTCCCTCTTCTCAGGACTACAATGTATTAGATAAATATCTGATATTATAGAAGTGAAAACGGAAAGTGTTTTGGAATCGTTTCGTATGACTCAGTGTCTTAGTCTTTTATTCTATAGTTACATCAGTTGTTAACTATAATACTAACCTTTTGAATGGATTTACTTGTGCAAGCCACTTGCATCTAATGATTCTTCTTCTGTGCGACATGCTTCTTCGGGACAATTTTCTCTCTTTTGTAGGTCCTAGTTTGTCTTTTTGCTATCTCTTTTAATCCCTATTCTGCCATCCATTTACAAAAACCCATTAATCATGTTGTACGTTGCATTTTTACCTTCCATATGTCCTCTGAATGCTAAATTTTCTTCATTATGTAACCTAAAATTTTAACTCTTTGTGATGCAAGCTATAAGTGCCCATTTTGTTTCAATTTTCTGTAAAAGATTTTAATTTTTTGCTCATAATATTCTCAGCATCCTCCTGTAGAACCATATTTTTGTTGCCTTAGTCTCTTCATCTAAGAGAAGATTGCACAGTATTCATTGGCATTTAGGATGTGGATAGTAGGTAACAGTCTATTACACGTTGTTTCTAACAAAATTTTCCTGTTTCTTAATACTTTGCTTAGCTTTTTGGAAAGTTTATTTCGCTATTCCATCTCGCCATCGAATTTTGATGTCTCTTTTCCGTCCGCTGTTATAATACCTCCTAATTATTTCATTTTTTGTTTACTTGCTAGGTTTTGGTATCTGTCTATATTTCTGAGATGAGGTATTATGAACATTTCGTAAACTTAAAGAATCAGCACATATGCTAGGCCACAAAAATCTCCTGAGCCGACCAAACATAGAAATGAATACAATATGGGAACCAGTAATAAGGAGTGCCAGAGAAAAGCAATAATAACAACAAAAGTTTGCAATATGAGCTCTGGTAAAAACATGCAATGATAACAGCAAAAATTCCAATATGAGCACTGGTAAAAATAGTTGAGACACATTAGGTTTATAATACCCAGAAATTCATACACAGATATTCTCATGGAGATAAAGGCGTTGGTTAGATCCAGTGACATGACCTAAAGAGTGTGAGTTCAATACCTGGTTAAGGCGGTGGAGAACTTGGAGAGGGAATTGAGTAGGAGATAACTGATAACGGATATCCATTAAACATGGCACGTGAAACTAGAACAGTCTACCCCAGTGAGCGAAATAAATGGTTCAGTTCGACATTCAAAGTACCTGAAGAAGTCTGGAGGGTACAACGGCAGAAACGTTGTAATAAATATGGCGAGAAAGATGAAGACAATAGTTTGAATAATGTAAATAATGTAAGTTTTGGTACTTTCAATTTATAATTCACATGTTGAATCGTTTCTTTTGTTGGCCATACTTTCTGTCGTCTTAACATCTCACATCCCTTTATTAACTTTTACGGGTGTTCCTTTAGTTTTTCTTTTCTGTATCTGTTATCAACACTATGTTATCTGCATATCTAATGTTGTCAAGATTGCAGTTGAAAAGTCCTTCTAGGACTTTTAATTCTAATTCTCTCAGGATTGCTAATCACATGAGCATCAACAAACCAATAAGAGCAGGTATCTCAAATTGAAAACCTGTAAAATAGTTTACAAGTGATGTAAACACTTCAGTCCTGTTTCGTACCCTGATGAACATGGTAAATACATTAGCTGCACGTTTTGCATTCATATTTCGGCAAAGCGTTCACATCTTCGAGTTCAACGATGACCTCTTTTCTTTTCATACCCTTTAAATTACTCTTATATAATGTAATTCAATTTTTATAGCAAGGACAATATTTTAGATTGTCTTTATGAGCAGTATTTACATTAGTCGGACTATTGTCCTCATCTTTGTCGCCATATTTGTCACAACGTTTCGGCCGTTGTACGCTCCTGCCTTCTTCATGAGGACAATAGTCCGACTAATGTAAATACTGTACATAATACCTCATCTCAGAAATATAGACAGACTCTGTCTTTATAAGATTTTCAACCTACACACCGGGGCACTTATACGCATATCGTGTCTATATTTTCTGTTTTTTGTTTTTTTTTTTGTTTTTCTTTCAACCCACCATCTCTTCTTTCTTCCTTCTTCCTTGCTCTATTCCTTTTCTCTTTTTGTTTCATTTTTTTCTCTTCATTCTTTTCGTCCTCCTTTCCTTTGCTTTCCTTCCTTCCTTCCTTCCTTTATTAATTGCTGAATTCCCTCATCGGGCATTCTCCATTTTATAGCTGTCCTGGGTTCCCAAACATTGGAAATTCATCTATGTAATTGCAGTTAGCACTTATTAATTCTCCACACTCACAATGAGTTGCAAATTGCTCCTTCTGAGAGTAACAGCTCTCATCTTTTTTTTAATATCATCCAAATGAAAATCATAAATTACACTAATTCACATATAAGTTATATCAATTTATGCTAATAATTGTTTATTATATAAGTTAATGTTTTTACAATAAACACGGCATTAACTTCCATATGTTTAAACTTTCGGCATCTTTATATTTCTATTTGTTATGGCAATTTACCCACGCATGCATGGACTATCACAGCTATAAGAACAGGTACTACCTTTTGGAGAAGGAAATTTCCAGCAGTCAGCTCTGACAGTCGGACCGAACATTCTTGCTGTAACACTCACGTCTGTATATGTCTGTATTACTTTTTCTATTAATATATTTGTTTAACTCAATTCCTCTCTTTTTGTCTTTATTTCTGGTCCTAACAAGGCCACAACACTATCATACAAGTGAATTTCGATATAAAATGTCTCTTCTAGTAGGATGGATTTGCAATATATCATTTCGTCATAAGGTATTATTTTTAATTAGAAAATTACCATTGCACCCATGAGACGCGGGTTCGAATCTCACCATCATCGGTTTCTCTTGATAACACTGTGGAAAGATCCGAGCGTGTAGCACCGTAGGAAAACTATACCAAGCGTCATCTCTACCCATATAGTTGAAACTGGGCGGAC
Source organism: Acanthosepion pharaonis (assembly GCA_903632075.3). Taxonomy (NCBI): domain Eukaryota; kingdom Metazoa; phylum Mollusca; class Cephalopoda; order Sepiida; family Sepiidae; genus Acanthosepion; species Acanthosepion pharaonis. The sequence continues at coordinate 922,820 of CAHIKZ030000199.1, forward strand.
GAAACTGTCCATAACCTGACAGATCTGGCCAAGGGTTTGAACGTAGTGAATTTCATTATACGCTCTCTCCGATAAACTTCATATAAGTTCTACACAACATTATTTGTATATATGTAAATCTACTACAGGGATTGGGTCGCCATTTTCAAAGACGCACGGAGACGATTATCATATATATATATATATATATATATATATATATATATATATATATATATATATTATAAATTAATTGATTTAAAATATGGTTTAAATCAATTAATTTATAATATTAATGCTCTGTAAATTTACATTGAGCACTATTTTGTAAAAATAAAAATATCTATAAGAACACCGGATTTTATATCTTACTGTTCTTTCTTTTTATTTATATATATATATATATATATATATATATATATATATAGTCATCCACAGACAGATCCGCTGTGTCACAGCTCCTCAGTGTGACTAGACATCCGATTGCTTTAAGCTGGGACCGAAATCCAACTGATTTGATATCAGTCGGAGATTCTAACCCCCTGTCGTCGCTTGGCATATAGAATAAATACTGTCTAGTGTGGTTGAGATATTTGGGTAGGTGTTGATCTCTGGTATTATATATTAATTCCATCTATTGTTTCGTCTGTGATTAAGTCCATCTGTAAAAAGGTGTTTTGAGGCTCAAAATCCATTTGTCTTCGTGTTCCTCTAGTATTTTTTCTAAGATTATCTCTTGTCTTTATTTCTATTTTTTCAATAATAATAAATTTTGCAAAGCTATTAAAATTGTGTTTTTCTAGGCAGGTAATAATCTTTCGTGGGGAGTCGACTTGATCCGATTCCAATAATTATTTATTCTGTAGTGAAAAGGGCTGTTCAGATTTTACTACAAATTGTTTCTTGGATAGTGTGCATTCTAATAAGGAATAGGAAAAGTTCTCTTTAAGGTGTTTTGTCTGTGAAAACTTAAAGTGTAGATAGTTGTCGGTGTAGATAACTTTAGTGTGTAGTGTCAATTGTAACATTCTGTTTTCATCGCTGCATATATATATATATATATATATATATATATATATATATAGTGCGATGTATAAATTGTCGTCTAAATTATGCAGAAATGAAAAATCCACTGACATTCTATTTTAACAGATATATTTACCAAAATTGCACAAAAATATCTGGAAATACTAAAGAATAAACGCCTTCAATAAAATCGCCACTGGCTTCAACTACGGCCTTCAGACAACTTCGGAATCTCCTGCAACTCTTCTGGACGGTTTCCTTGTTTAAGTTGGTGAATGCTGCCATAATCCTTACCTTCAATTCATCATTGGCGTTAAAAGGGGTTGTGTTGTTCTCTCGGTCAACTGCGATCCGTACATAATAATCAAGGCGGTGCAGTCTGGGGAGTTAGGTGCCCAGATTTAGGGGGTGATGTGGCCATAGAAGTTGTCTGACAGCCTTGAATGGTTTCTCCTGCTTGTGTGGCACGGTCCAGAGTCATTTGGCTATACGCAATGTCTACCAGTAGTCACCCTCTTGACACAAGACAGAACTACATTCTCAATGCACATGATGTAGGCCTACGTGTTGCGTCTTCGGCCTTGTGGAAAGATGAAGAGACGCATAGCGTTGACATCACTACTGATCGCTCCAAACAACTTCGTAATCACAAACTCATCTAACTATTTCCGAAACTTCTGCACTGCCCTCAGATTGACACCCAACCACTTTAAAATGTTCATATTGGAGCGTCCGGTGAGAATGCTTAGCAGTACAGCATGTCGCTTCCCAATTTCTAGCTTAGTGAATATCGTCATTTTTTTTTTTTTTTGCTCACAGACGTTGCCCAACTGACCCTACTATAACGGTGCCGTCGTCAAAATCAAAAACAAACAACGGGCAGCGCGAAATTTATAAGTGTAAAATGGCCTCAATTTATCCATAGAACCCTGTATGTATGTATGTATGTATGTATGTACAAACACACACACACGTGTGTGTGTATGTTTGAACTATACAGATAAGATAATTCGGTTTAATTTTATTAAACGCTTCAAGGGGTTTCTTTTCGGCATTTAATGAATGTAAACAAATATCTGATAATCTGATCATTCTGAGCGCTTTCGGCTAAAATGGTGGCCATATGCAAGGATTAATTTATGTAATGCTACTACAATAAATTGTGTTCAAGGGTTGTTGTAAATGGTATCAAATTTTCTGGAAGCAGACATATTCTTAATTTATAGATACGTCCAGTACAATAGCTATTAATGTTATTATGTTTTCATTTCGTGTTTTTTCTTTTGTTTTGTTTTTATAAGAACTTCCATCATTTTTAAATACTTTTTATAATGATTCAGTTAAGTGCCATACATTATACACGCTTGAGAGATTATGTCTCTTTCGATTCATGACTGACGAGGCGTAAGATTATCTTGCAGTAATTTGCCGTTATATTCTGCAATAGTCTGATAGCCAAATATTCAACCATGCCTCCTGGAAGGATTAATATATTACCCACGGGCATTTGCGCGTAAGGGACTGTAATGAACCTGACTGGAATTCAAACTCGGCTTTCGATTTCTCTTTCCGGTCCGTTAGCCATGACATCAAACAGCACATCCGCCTTTTTTATAGGAGTATGAAAAAAATATTCCTCTTCTAAAATTGATGATAGCTTAGCCGAAAGCTTTCAGATGCAATAAACATTTTTTAATCATTTATACATTCATAAAGTCTTGCAAAGAAAGACTTGTACGTTTATATGTATAAAAAAGCACAATAAAAAAGTAAGGAAAAGTAACTTATTGGTCTTGTTCATTACGGAATATGTTTTAAAGAGGGTTTACTGACTGGGAAACCCGTCTTTGCTTTCCATCAGCATGGCTGATGCTAACCTTCAGGAAAGTGATTCGTTGCCCCTTCTCGGTCTCACGTTCACTGCTGATATGAAGTGGAAAGACTTTATTGAATCCATTGCTAGGTCAGTTGCTAAGAAAGTCGCTTCACTATGTCGAACGAGATATTTTTTCTTTCCAGAATCTATCTTACATATCTATAAGTCTACCATTCTTCCATGCTTAAAATATGCTGCCCTATATTGTCCGCTACCCCTGCTAGATGCCTTGAGCTCCTTGACAAGATCCATAGATGAATCAGCAATATTAATGGTCCTGATTTGTTGGCTCGGTTCCAATGACTTTCCCATCGCTGCCTCGCTGTGTCTTTTTTCATGGTAATTGTTCGAATGAGCTCTTCTCTATGGTAGCTAGAGTTTTTGAATATAAGCGCAGCACTAGACCGGCGTTGAGTTCTCATCAAATTTTAGTTAAGCAAGTTATATGTAGCCATACATGCTATACTAACAGTTTCTTCTCTCGTACTTCTTGCTTGTGGAACACGTTTCCGACTCCACGCATTCCAGCCAACTTAAATCTGCAAAAATTTAAAGTCAATGTCAATCGTTATCTACTGGTCTCTTGGTTAGTCTCTTCTCTTCCTGCTCATCATTATATATTATATTATATATATATATATATATATATATATATATATATATATATATATATATACGTTTCGGTCGTTGTACGCTCCGGCCTTCAGGTGGTTGGAATGTCGAACTGAACCCTTTATTTCGCTCACTGGGGTAGACTTTTCTAATTCCACGTGCCAAGTTATATTGGATATTAGTTATCAGTTATCTCCTGTTAATTCCCCCTCTCCACGTTCTTCACTGCCTTAACCGGGTATTGAAATCACACTCATTTGGGTCCTGTTTACTGGATCTAACCAAAGCCTTTATCTACTGTGCCATGTTCAGTTCGACATTCCAACCATCTGAGGAAGGTCGGAGTGTACACCTGCCGAAACGTTGTAATAAATATGGCGACAAAGATGGGGACAATAGTCCGAATAATGTAAATAGTGCAAGATTTGTGGGCTAGACAAAATCATGAATGAATCAGTTTGCAAGTAATATATAGGCTGGAATTGGAGCTTACTGTCTGATAGGTCCATATATTCTCCTGGTATGTCTTACAGGTGCTATTTGAAGGAACTTTATTTCGAACACACTTCCAGACCTGCTAGATGATGTATCCCTGTTAATACGAAAATGCACGGGATTCATGTATGATGGCGCCCCCACTAGATTTTAGCCATATTGTATGCGATGTTCTGGTTGACATCTACCATGAAAAATGGATAGGTAAAGGAGGACGTTCAATAGCCTGGAGATTCCCTTAACCTAAATGCTTTGGATTTTTATTTGTGGGGCCACCTAAAACAACTGGCTTATGCAGCAGACATTAATAATTCAGAAACGCTTCATCAACGGGTCATGGGGGTCTGCCAAACAGTTCCACACCGTGTGGGAGAAATTATCAATGATCCGACAGCTGTATGCGGACGACATTTTGAATATTTGTTATGAGTTACTGTGTTGAGGTACTACGATGGCTTTTGGACATATGTTTATATAGATATTTTGCCTTGTTTTGGTCTCTGGAACCCGTCTCGAATTTTGTAAAAGTATTTTTGAACTGTGTCTTTGATGTACATTTAACAGGTTCTAACTTAAACTTTAAAATATTAATAACTCGAAAAAGAAGTATTTGTGGACATATATTTATATGGTCTTTTGTCTTTCTGATGGCGTCAGGATCCTGCCACCAAAGTTTTTAATATTTTTGATACACCCTATATCTGTATAAATACATACTTATATATATATATATATATATATATATATATATAGTCATCCACAGAAAAACTGTTTCGCTGACTAACATCTCATCAGTGTGGCTAGACATCCAGTTGCCTCTAGCTAGGGTCGAAATCCGCCTGAATATATATATATATATATATATATATATATATATATATATATATTGCTTCAAACGTTTTTTGTTTTTTTTAGCGGATAGTTAGTGTTTATTTCGTCTACCGGAATACATAATCGAAAAAACCTAATAAAGAAAACTTACACCCCGGTAGGATTCGAACCTGCGTCGCCCCTTTTCTGGAGGAACGACCCTCTGATCTGGCATGCTTTGGCTGCTTGAATGCGAAAGGCTTCACAATCAAGTTAGGTTCTATTATCCCTATAAACCACACACTCGCTCAAATTTTTTGAAACGCTCATTTTCTAATCCGAAGTGTAAACAAAGCAATTTCTAAAGAATGAATGGAGTTTTTTTCTTTAATCCAGCATATTTTTATTAATTAAACCTTTATCTTTAATGAATAATCATATTTAAGTAGACGCACCGTTTATTTCAAATATGGGTAAAATAACTGTTGAAGCAATAAAAAATATGTTAGATTAAAAAATAAAACTCATTAATTCTTTACACACACACGCACAAACACATACACCAACATATATATATATATATATATATATATATATATATATATATATATATATATATATATATAATGAATAGTAAATATATAGTAAAGGTAATAAATCCGTTGGTATATAATCCAAGTGAATCCTAGTAATATAAAATATAAAAAATTAATCCACAAAAAGAGGACAATGTATTTATTATACAGAACAAATATTAGAAGTAAACCAGAAAATCCAAAATTACTTCGTGTGGGATATAGACCGAATTCAACCGATGAAAACTTCCTCAGTGTTATTCACTCCCGATATATAGGGGTTGAATAAGACTGACGAAGTTTTCGTCGGTTGAGTTTTTGGTTTACTACTATATATATATATATATATATATATATGTGTGTGTGTGTGTATGCGTGTGTGTATGTGTTAACTATTCTTAGATGAAGTATGTCTGTAGAAGAGACAAAAGGTAGGAAAAGACAATAGGAAAACTACATATAGTTTTTAGCCGACGCGTTTCGTCATCTGACAGACTTTATCGAGACAAATGATAATGTCCTTGATAAAGTTGCCTTCACGAAGTCCGTCATATGACGAAACACGTCGGCTAAAAACTAGGTATACTTTTCCTCTTGTTTTTCCATGTATATTATTTGTTGTATTAGCCATTGATAAATTATCACGTCTGGAAATTTCGATAATTTGTTTATTCTTTACCATTTCTCTTAATTTTCCTTCGATATATCTTGTTATTGTCTATAAGTAAACTATAAAAAAATCAACAATAACTTGCATTCTACGTGAATCAATTTCGTAAGTAATTATGTTGCACTAATGCCCTTTGTCAGATTATTTTCTTCTTGACGAGGAAATTTATTTTATTTACTTTTCTTCATATGTGAACTTAGCACAAAATTTAATCACCTTACTGTTATATATATATATATATATATATATATATATATATATATATATATATATATAATATTTCCCCAGCACAAATTCATGAAAAAATAAAATAAGCTATTAAATATACGATAACAAATGTCTTGACGTTTTTTTCAAACCGTAATTGATTTGCGTTGACGTTAAGTAGGGGTGTAAAAACGTTCTCAGAAAGAAAGAAAAAAAACTCTTTGTTGATAAGGTTTATCCAGAAGGTTGGACCTCGTTATCTTGCACAGATTGCAATATATTTTGATGATATCGCCAGACGAAATGTCTACAAAGACGTCATTAAGAAAGAGAGCAATAAAAATATATATAAAAAATAAGACGAAACGGTAAAAAGAGCGTGAAGATTTTGTCTGGATTGAAGAAATTTATGAGGCTTCCACGAATATTTTTTTCTGTTTGTTTTTCCTGCTTTCTATCGACCAATATTGTTTTTGACAGACGTTTTTTATGCTTGGCTGATTACTTCATCCTTTAACCAAGAATATATTCAGAACACCATGATGGATTTCATTTTCCTGTCATTCTGTGTCAAACTGATTTCTATGTTTTATTGATACATAATAAAACCTTATTCTGGTAGCATCGCTAGAATTAATGCTTGACCAATATTAGTCATTTCAGTAAATTTCTAATGCATTTCTATCGTAAAATCTCTAGAAATACCTTTATGTTACGTGATAGATTGTCGGTTACACGTAAAATGGCTCATTGGAAAAGCGCTCATAATCAGGCTCAATAATGATTTTGAATCATCGTAAAACGGCTCATATTCAAACAGAAACAATAATCTTCAATCATTGTAAATCCACTTCTATTCAGGCTCAAATAATACTTTCGAATTACTGTAAAATTGCTCATTTTCAGAATCGAACAATAATTTGGCCAGTACCTAAACGGCTCAATTTAAAGATAAAATAGTAAATCCACTGAAGGACTTATATGCAGTTATAGACAATAATTTAGAACAACTGTAAAACCACTGACAATTATTTTACACTAGCAGCATGACCCGGCGTTGCCCGTGCTTGATTCAAAAATCGCATGACTCATACAGCAATCGCTATCACTTGACTTAAAATATTTTTGCCCTCTCTTGCCTTTAAAGGAGTGCTCTTTGCCGTGTTGATGTTGCTACATGGTTTACTTCTTGCCTATCTCACATTGTGAATTTTTTCTAAGCTCTATACTAAACATTAAATCTGTTACGAAAAAAGAACTAAACAAAATAAACACAAAACGATCAGCTTTAAAAAAGGACTCGTAACTGGAAAAACCGAATGAAAAAAGAATGTTAATAACAAATACTTTTTCACACCCAACCCATTTCTGCGGAATCAGAATCAACGTTGAGTTTAAGCAAGCGAATGAGCCAATTGGAGTAAAGTGCCATACAGATTTAAATTTTTACCACCTGTGACGAATGCAGCTATCGATTTTTTTTTGGCATGCTAGCATGCTAGTTAACATTCGTGTCGGTCAGCTGTTGGCTCTCACGATGGCCAGTACAAAATGGCTACATGAAAACTGCCGTAGAAGCATGAAAAATCGATTTCGATTATTTCCACTATCGATGGGAGTTGGGAAATGCAAAGTCGGTGTTTGTCTTTCCGCTAACTTGGAGCATGTGCATGTAAATTTTGGTGCAAATCCATCGAAAATTGCGGCCGTGCATTCATTACACACACACACACACACACACACACACACACACACACACACACACACACACACATATCCTGCCTTTTATAGATACAGATTCTATGCTAATAGTTTCTGATAATCAAATTTGATCTTCAATAATTTAAATGCAATATCCATCGTTATTTTTGTCTTCTTAATTCCTGGTTATTTATTGTGCTCGTTCCTTAAAAATGCTTTCCTTTTTCTTTCATTCTTTCGCACTTATTAACCTCTTGTGTGATAGTTACTTTATTGCCTTGCTTGGAGAGAATGATTAAAAAAATCATTGCCATTGCATATGTCTAATAAAATATTAGCTCTTTTTTTTAAAAAATTGACGTTTGGCCGCATAAGGCATATGGGATCATGGCTCTCCACAGAGTCTACTGCTTTCTTATCTGTGATTTGGCATGACCTCCTGCGAAAGATAATCGAGTGGTGTACCGCTGTTTCTGTATTTTTTTTTTAATTCAGAAGTGTCCTTCTCCTTAACAAGGTTCCACACAACGTTATAGACCCCAGTCTCCTCTGATATTTAAAGCAGAGATGGATTCCTGCCTTTAGTACGTTTTCGAAAGTGAATTCAGAAGACGAGGCGTGAATTTGAAATCGGATCGCTGAGTCCCTTTCCAGCGACGATGGACGTTTCACTAGCCACACATTATATATCACTATAGCAAAAGCAATGACTTTATAAGTATAATACATTTCTTCTGTTAGTAACATTTGAATTACTTTGTGACTGGTGTTAGTCATTTCTTGTAAGTAATTAAATATTTACTCAAATTATATATTTAAAGGCTGCTTCTTATTCGTAAGGCTTTGCTTTAATTCTATACCATTAATAATATTTTTCTAATCACTTTTCAATCCATTTCATTGGTAACCAAATTATTAGCAATGCTTTTATATTAGATATATAGTTAATTGATTCATTGATTGATTTTTACGACTTATCAATCTTTTAAGTTTATTTAAATCCGAAACCTTTTGGGATTGTAATTTTTTTTTCTTTTGAGATAATTATAATTTTCTGATAAAAGTCTTAATATTTAACCCATAGTTTGAGGAGGAGAGGCACATTCATACATTTTCAAAGGGTATTTGCATGTAAGTGAATATAACGTAACCGACTGGAATTCGAACTCGGCTATCCGATTTCTCATCCCGAGTCGTTATCCATTACACCTCTCGCATATTCAAGCTAATAGCACCTGGTATTCCAGAGCAGTCCCCCAAGGTACTGATCCAGTTCAACGTTGCTTAACTTCGATGATCTGATGAGATGATCTTGATGAGAACAGATCTTGATTGTATATATATATATATATATATATATATATATATATATATATATATATATATATATATATATATATATATATATATATATATATATATGTGTGTGTGTGTGTGTTTGTGTGTGTTTTATATATATGTGTGTGTGTGTGTGTGTGTGTGTGTGCATTCAATAATTCTGTTTTTCAATAGATTTCTTTTTATTTTTTCTTATTTGCATTATATGTCTATATTAGTATTTAATAAAATCGTTACAGATATATTTCTATGATATATATATATAACAATATGATATATTTCTGTGATACTTCTAATAGCTCTTAAATTAATTCTAGGCAGCCCCTGACAAAATATTCTTCCGCATTTTCAATGCGTTTTACTAGTAAAATCAAGAAGGCATTTATGTTAAACATATAATAACACCATTTCGTCAATAACGCTAGCCATTAATTTATGATTTTTGACAATATATTTTTCCTCTGTTTTGCACAGCACATCAGAGAAACTAAATGGGAAATACTTATTTTTAAAAAATCAGTACTGAATCATAACAGTTTTGTTTCCAATGATATGTACTTTTATTAAAGGTGAACCTTTTCCATACAGGAAACATTCGGTATTCATTAATAGCGTTGCTGTCGGCTGAATTTATAAAACATTTTTCTTTTGTTGAAAATAGACTTCTCAATCTATTGTTATCACTCTTTCCTATATTTATAGGATTTTCCTTTCAACACTTCGGTTTTAATTAGTGTGGAAAGTTAACAGTTTGGTTTTATCAATTTTCCATCTAGTTTCATTTGCTATTCATCTTACTTTTTGCTGCTGTTGGAAGTCTTCAACTGATGTGATTTTTGTTATTTCGTTGCGAAGTGGCAGTCTGTAAAATTAGGTAAAAGTTTGACTTGTTTAAGACATAAATTTGCTGGAAGCCACATTTAATCATTGATCAGAGAAAAAGGTTGTATATAGTTGATGGTTTAAACAATCAGTAAAATTAGGTGAAAGATTGACTTGTTTAAGACATAAAGAATCCATTTGCTTGAAGAGATTTTTAATCATTAATCAGAGAAAACTGTTGCATATAGCTGATGGTTTAAACATTTCTGAAAGAAATGCACGACGTCTCTGATCTGAAGATGAGTCTAGATCTGAAGAGTCCATCAAAGAGCATGCCGCTATCAGGTAAATATTTAAATATGAAAAGGCAAAGTTGCTTAAAATATAGACATAAAAGAAATAAGTATATAATTAAAGAAATATTTACCATGTGAAGAATGCATTATTAAATATAGCATAGGCGACTTTCAAATCGACATGGTGTAATGGTTAGCGAGCTTGTCTCGCTAGAATAATTAGAAATAAGTAGTGAGTTAGATCCTCATTGGGTGTCACATATATTCGTCCTTGTACCACATGTAAGATCCACTTAGAAAATAACCTTATTGAGAAAACGAATTTGAAATAAGAAAAAAAGCCAACTATAGGACATTGTCTAGAAAGTCGTACTAACAATTCATTCTTACGAATTATCATTGCATATCATTCTAATTAATTGAAGGGTACTTCGCCGTGGTGTTATAGTTAGTAAGTGTCTCGCTAGATTAATTACGACTGAATAGTTTGTTCAATTATCAAACAGTGCCTCATGCTTGTGCCACGTCTAAGCTTTGCTTAGAAAATCACTATAAACTAGGCGGCAATATTTTGAGATCAAACACTCAACCCTAACTTAGCAACCAATTATCCACTCGGCATTTTAACTTTTTTTGATAGGCATTGTGCTTTTTTCAGTTTTCGCCTTACAGTATTTTGTGGATTTTGTGTAATTAACCTCCAGGTTTTCTGACAAATTGGGTATTTCACTACTTGTGATTATTGGGTTTAGGCTTTTTTGTTTTGAGATTCTAATCAGTAACGAAAATTCTCTGACAAATTTAGCATTAAATTCGGGGTCATCATCATATTTCCAATTTAAACGCTTCAAACTTAGCATCTCATAAAACTACAATATTTAGTTCTCAGCATATTTTTCAGAAGAAATTCAAAATCGATATTCTCTTAAATCTGTACATTTTTGGTTCATGTATAATGAGCCTAAAAGGGTCACCCTACTCAAAATGCATTGAATTCAAACAATTCAGAGGCTACCTGACTCTAGCTGTTCACAAAACTGTTCTGTCAAAAGTCTGAATCGATCAGCATTGCTGATCGATGATATTTTATTGACCTCATCTCGGTTTGGCAATTATAGCTTATTGAATTCCTCTCATTTTGACGAGGTCCTTTTATGGAATTCTTGATTTTAACGCCACATGAGAGTAGCAAGCATTCAGCTTTAATGGGTTTGGGAGGAGAAAGTGTGGAAGGAGGAGATAAAAAAAGGAGGAAGAAAAGAAGAAACGAGGAAAAAGAAAGGAGACAAGGAATTTAGGGAAGAGAAGAAATGAGTGGTGGAAGGCGACCATAGAACAAAAGGTGAATGAAGAGGAGGAGACAGTAGATGAGAAGGTAAAATATGAGTAATGAGAAAATGAGAAAGCAAAAGAGGAGAAAGTGAATGAGGAGAATGAAAAAGAGGAGAACGAAGTAGAAGGAAGAGGATAAATATAAGGTGGGGAATATAACAAGGAGAAATGGAAGAAGACGTGGATAAGGAGGAGGAGGATGAAAAAGAATTGCTAGCTTGTACCAGAAAGAAAAATGCATTACTAGAGGCTGTAGGGTAAATTATATTTTACGAGATAAAGTTAAAACAAAGGGGATAACATTTTTAATGTCATGTCCTGAAAAACAATTATGGCTCTTCAAAGACTCTTTTTCTTTATTATCCGGGAAGAGCTATGACAGTTTGATTATTGAATGGTTTCCCATTTGCTTCTCCACGATTCTAAATGCAGATTTCTCCTAGACCCCCACTCGAGTCTAGAGAGTCTCATCTACCCTGCTACTTAACCCGTAGCTTAGAGGGATAATAGATTTATTTTACTTTACCCAAGGGCATTAGTACTAAAGTAGACGAAAATAGAAGTAGATAGGTTCGCCTATCGTCAAGTTGTAATTCCTCCCCAGTCTTTTGAACAAGAGTAGATATCTTTCCTTTGTTTCCTGTTTGGGATTAGCTTTCCCATTCCTTCTGAATTCTTTTCTTTACATAACACTATCTCGAGTGACTCTTGAACCCTGTGCAAGGTGAATACTATTGTTAAAAAAAACAAAAAACAGAGTAGGCCAAAATTTGAACGCGCCTACTACGATTTCCTTTTCAGCGTAGATAACCGTTACGCTATATGTTGTAGAGTAGTTTCACAGTGGAGGCTTGTATTTCACTAAGTCGGTCCTAAAAAAGGTTCGATGTACAAAACGTTAGGAACTTGTTATAATAGTTAATGATGCAGTAATCTAGTTGTGGTTGTTGATACTTTAATGTCCGACATCCACTGACTCACCAACTCACTGAGCTCCCTCTGGCGACTGCTACTACTACTACTTATTATCTGTGGGAGAGTCTATTAACAATAGAATAGGTATGTTCTAGTATAACACTATGATAAAGAAGCATTTCCCAAGGAAGAATTATAAAAAATAAAATGGATAAAAATGGAAATATCAGAATTCATACGGTGGAAATAAAATTAGCGAGTGTTCATCAGTCCTTTCTGGAGCAAAAATACGACCGATAGTTGTGTATATAACATCTACTGTTAGTAAGAAGCCGTACTTGGGTGAAATACGAAACAACAGGAAACTGTTATTCGAAACGCGGAAAGTAAATAAACCATAGCAGGTGCAATGAAATTAAAGAACATCTTCTATGATATGACATAAAAATAATAGACAGTTATATACGGCAAGACAAGCAAATTTAGTTGAAAATATAATGAACTATCGACATGTTCTCGAGAATAAAGGCCAAACATTAAAAAATATGGAAACCTCATATCACAAGGGGAAAAACGAAATAGGTCATGTTAGAAGGTATATTAAGAAAAAAATAGTAAACTTCACATAATTGAATGAGTGGGGGGGGAAGATAAGTAAAAACAATATGAAATCCGTAAACTAAAAAAGAGTGGATATATGAAATTATTGTGAAATTACGGCTTAATCAAACAGTGCAGATTTTTGCAGTATGTCGGAATTAATACTAGAAAAAGGTAAGTTTTTAATCATTTCATGTCAATCAAGGCAAAAAAGCCACTAAGACGCAAGGTGGTTAGTGACTGTGAGAGAATATGAAAAAAAAATTATTAGGGAGCATGAACAATAAAAGTTCATAAATTAAGTAAAAAGATAGATAACGACTGAAATTGCATTTAAATTCAAAATTAACTGAAAAGCAAGGAGAGTTCCACAAGCGAGAAGTGCGAGAGAAGAAACTATTAGCATAGAACTTACGGTTACATCTAGTAAATTCAACATTAAAATGATGATAACTTGCCGCTAATCTAGTCAGTTATGTGCCATGCGTGATACACGCTTAGGCGATCATGTATCTTTCGATAAATGACTGACGAGACAGATTTTTTTTTTCTCGAAGTAAGTTGCCATTTCTTTCTGCAGACTAGTTGCCATCCAAAGCTATAGAACCCGGTCTGTTCTGCTATTTACGCATAGCTGAGAGGGGAGAAGAAGAGGATTCATACCTTTCCTAAGGGTATTACCCCGTAAGTGAAGGCAACTGGAATTCGAAGTCGGCTCTCTGATTCCTCAATCCTAGCCGTTATCCTTTACTCCACCGTGCCTCCAGTACTCCAGTAATCTAGTACTGTGATTAAATTCATAGAGTCTTGGTACCATAGAGAAAGTTCACCAGAAGAATTACCATGAAAGTATTTATGGAAAAGACATAGAGAAGCGATGTTACGGCTGCACGAATGTGACTGAAGCCTAGATGTCAGGTCAGGACCAATAACATTGCAGATTTTTCTTTGGATTTTATTAAGAATCACTAACTGTATAGCAGAAGCACCAGACCATATATGGCAGCAATATTCCACGAATGGACGAAATGTAGACCTATAAATATGTAAGATAGTTTCTGGCAAGAAAAAAAGCTATCACGACGTAATGAGGAAGGAGGGTCTGGAGAATCTGATACTTACGGGTCGAATAGAAAGGGAGACAAAGGAAAGCAACTCATGACATACCTAGCGGGCTTGAGCAAGTGGATCACAAAACGTGGTTTGGGTGAGATGGCAAAGGGAAGGAACGTGTTAAGAGCTGCAAGGGACAGGGGGGGTGGAGGTGTTGTAATTTTATTTTCCATCGGTGTATATTCGTGAAGTTTCAGTTAATTTACATATCGTAATTCCCCATGTTCATCCATAATACGCACACCTAAAATTGTGCTGAAAGTGTGAGAAAATGCTTCTACCCATGCATAATACGCACCTCTTTGATAATCAAACCTTATAAAATGTACATCTTCAATTTCATTACAGTCAGCGTTTCCTACTCTTATTTAAAAAAAAATGATTTTAGACATAGAGTAATATTATTCTAATTTAGTTTTATGATAATTCTTAATTTATTTACGGAAATTTTTAAAGATATTTTGTAGCTGTGCATAATACGCACCCCTGATTTTGCTTATGATTTTTTAGAAAAAAATGTGTACCTATATTTATCGATCTAAAATTAATAATGGATGGTGTTACGATATATCTCGAATTATTATATGAGGTTGGAATGCTTCAGATGTGTGGATAGTGTTACGGTTAGCACGCCAAATTCGCAACGTTCATTTTTGCACAAATAGCGGTAAGGTATGGATATATTTAATTTGTCCCCAGCTATGGATTAAATAAAAAATAATACTTGTATCTATTTCCTTCAGTTGGAAAACCAGTTTAAGAGAAGGAAAACTGAATTCAAAATCAATCTGAAGTCAGGGTATGTTGCCCTAGACAAACCGCTGCTGTCATGACTGTAGTATATTTTGTTCCCCTATGACAGTGGTGAGTCAAAGGACTCGTGACGCGAAATGATTCATGATGGAGTGATTAGTAATTATTCAAAGATGATAAATATTTTCCTGTTTTTAGAAGCAGACGTTGGAGATCTGAAATAAATAGAAATTAAACATAAAAAATAGGGTTTTGCCTTTGGCAGATGATGCTTTCTAATATCTACTTCCAATTTGCAAACAACATTTTTTTTTCAGAATATCTCTGCCACTGTTCTTAGCACAGGCTAGCTTATTATAGGAAGATAAGTATTATAACTTAAAAAAGAAAATATTTCTGGTGCAATCATTTTCTATCCTAATTGACTTGAAAACTTGAATGGAACTATCATATATATATTTCTGCGGGATATTCTTACATTTGCATTTAAAGCGCTCTTATAATGAATGGTAAAGCTTTTACGTCTTGCCCTCGGTGAGTCGGGTGCACTGACCTCGCGTTTTAAGTACGTAATTGAATATTTCTTTTAATTCTTTAAAATATGTTATATTTATACGGTAATGGGATGTTCTGTTAGCGTTAACGGCAGTTGATTTGAAGGAGCGAACCCGGGTTTGATACGAGGCCATTGGCATGAATTCACTTTTTAAATAGACCAAGTGACAGTAGGCCTCTTTATAACAAATCTTAACAGGTGAAGAAGAAGACAAATTATTTTCAAGTTCGTCACATCAACACTAATGATCTATCTTAGTTTCTAAAAATAATCAACCAAAATACTTTAAAATACGGTATTAAACATGTCACTCACAGTTGATATTTGACATCTTTTGTTTTAGAACTGATTGTCAAATTCTATGATGTCCGGGGTTAACAGCGGATTGTTAACATGTCACTTTTAAGAATTACCTATCGAGAAAAATGAAATTACGAAAAGAATATGTCGAACGACAGGCTTATAAAACTTTTACGAAAAATGCTGACATTAGCAAACTTTCGCAACTTGTCAATTCAATCATTAATGAAAGAAAGTTACTTTCCTAAGGAGTATTTGTATCATGTTTGAGTATGTTACCTGTTTTTGAATTACAACCAATACGAACTGACAGGCTTTGGTTTCTCTACAAGGCCTAGGTGGGTGGATTTATATATGTTAATCTACATGAAATAGTAGTGGTAAGATAAACCATTCCCATACAAGGAAATTTTCGACCTTCATTGACCTAACATTTTGCGTTATTATCGATGAAACTGATAAAAGATTTCTCTGAGTCCACTATCTGTTATACTTCTTTCTGTTATTAAGAGGGGCTCCTAAATAACGTTTTGTTTAAGTTAATATCTTCATTATGTCATTATTGTATCTATATGCATTTCAGTTGCTGCTGTTATTGAATGTCTCAAGGTGATGTGGTCTTAGACAAAGTGCAGTTCTCCCTAAGTTACACTGGCCTCACTCACATGAAACTGGTTCTAGTGATTCACCTGCGAAAACATTTGTATATCGCAGATACTTTAGACTTACATATCGCAATTCCCCATGTTCATCCATAATACGCATACTTGTGCTGAAAGTGTGAGAAAATGCTTCTACCCATGCATAATACGCACCTCTTATCTCTGAACGATTTAGATGCCATGCATGACATTCATATAAAAGTCTAGATCTGATGAGGCTATTTAAGAACATGACTCCAGTTTTCCGTTCAATATTCTACTTTTGTAGCGTCTATCGGTGTTGGGCAAAACAGCCCCTAATAAAATCAATTCTCTGTTTAGTTTCCTTATCTCTTATACTTAATTTGTCAGAAATTATCTATATACCAATGTATTTGAAGTATTTAATATTTATCAATTTCACAAATTTTAATTTTATGATGGATTCAGTGTAGCGACCATCATTGCTTTCATCTTGATTCCAGATCCTGAAGTGTAAGATGGATTCAAGTGCCATCACTGCGTTCATTCCAATTCCAGATCAAATAAGCTTACCTATGGGACCAGATCTATTTATGATTGGATTAATTATCATTTGTCTATCATTTTCAATTAAATTCGACAAGTTTACGAAGGATACACGCATAAAAACAATTTACTCTAAGGAACCAAATAACGTTTTCTTTCCGACATAAGGAAGGCTGGAAGTTACAATAGTTAAAGATGAAGCAACTGTCTAAAGAAATAAAGATATTATAATAGCAGTAATCTATTCAGAAACACCGTCAAACACTTAACGAATTGATGGCAAAAAAATTGATTCATATACGGATAGGATATTAGACATTAATCATTGACGTGACTTCACATACTGGAGGTATATTAAAACATGTACGCACTTTTGTGTACAAAACTGTAGATAAATCGTTAATAGAACAAGACATGGAATCAGTGAACCGAGTTCAAATCCTACTGTGAGAGTTTATGTTCATTTTGAAATAATACTCTTTGGAAAGACACAATGGCAGTTCTTTCTCTCATTCCCAACACCTGTGTATTAAATAGTAGGGTAGACCTGGCTCTGTTTAACATTGATGACATAGAATAAAGGAGAGTAATTTAAGCTTAAAGAAGAGAAGAAAGAAATAATCAGACAGGTAAATGCATCTACAACTTATTTTTGAAATATATTTGGCAGGGTCAGATGACAGTCACAAGTCCCGCTACAAGTGGAGAAAGAAGAAGAGTGTAGCCAGGTCTTTTCATTGGTCCGTGAATTGACGATCTGCAATGATTCAGAAGGTGGGTTTCCATATAAAATAAGGAGTTCCCCTCTCCAAAAATTGTGAGTGATTTTTTTCGCCATGGTAGCGAGCAGAGGGGCTAATTATCTTACCTTCTCTGTCGCTGAAGGAAGTACAATTTATCCAATAGAAACTCTATATGTCATTTCATTTATTACTATAATGAAATTTTTTACCTATCGATATTTCAGTGAAAAATCGAGACGGTGCGACATTAGAGTGTTGGCATGGAAATAGGCACTGAGAGACACTGACCCACAATGCTATATTTATAGTTCTGTTGGGGTACCCCGGTGTGGTGCAATGGTTAGCAAGCTTGTCACGCTAGATCAGTTACGACTAAAAAATGAGTTCGGTCTACACTAGGTGCCCCGTTTTATCGGCCTTGTGCCACATCTTAGCTAGGCTTGGAAAATCACAATCTGTAGCTTTGTTTGGTAATCGCTTTAGGATAGCGGTGGGTAAAAAAGAGTGGCTTACTTCGGCTAGGGGTAAAATCGAAATTTCTGAGAATAAGGAAGGAGTAACCAGATTTTGCTTGAACAAGCTATCTCAAATGCACGACTCCTGCGTAACTAAGCCAATGTGTTTTTTTTTTCTTCGAAAAAAAAAAATAGATGCAATTGGTTAAGATCGAGTTAATTTCTTTTAATACTTCACGTTTTTTTTGCTATTATTTGGTCATTTGTATGTTTTTTTTCTAACTATCCGTTGGTAAAGAATAAGCATCTATTAAAAAAAGTTATAATAACATGATTAGGAACTCTATGGTTGTCTTCCTATTTTCGTAGTTATGTCAATTACAATCTATTTCAGGATAATCTTGGCTGATTCTGGAAATATAAATAAATTTTCGCGGTAAAATCATCCATGAAAATAGCTGTGATAGAATAACTGTAAATAGAATTTGGAAATTTTAATTTAGAACAGGCCTTCAGAAAATATGAAACGCGGGCAACATGGGGTCTGCAAGAATACGTAGTGTGGTGCACGAAGGGTCTTCAAAATAGTAATATTTTGTGTTAATAAGATTTAATTCGGCGACTAATCGTGCATAAATAATTCAATTTTATCGAAGTATGATTTTGTTTAACAAATATTTTACTATCTTTGTTTCAAATTAATCCTTTTAACTCTCCGTGTATATATATATATATATGTCTGTACAGTCCTCACCAAAAGCATTGGAAGGCAAGGACAATTCCTTTGATGTTGTTGTTCACAAAGATATTTCGTTTTACGATCGAAAGATGAATATGAGCCAAGAGATCAGAATCTCGGCTTTGATTTCCTGGTATTTAAATACAGATTGTGTAAAACAGCTTAAGACATACCATTTTTTTGGATCAGATAACTCTATTTTTGGGTGAGCAATAAAGAACAGATAGTCTTATAGTTAATGACATTTAATATTTGCATGCATAAACATTGCTTGCAATAACTGCATCAAGCCTACGACACACTGACATCACCAATCTGTTGCATTCTACACTTCTGTTGCATTTCCAGACGATTAATGCAGTCTTTTTCAGTTCTTGTTTCATTTCAAGGGGGGTCTTCTTATAGTCTCTTCGTCAGGAGATGAAACTAAAACTGTTGACTGATGAAGTCCTTTGTTGTGTTGGAAGTATGTTTGGGATAATTGTCCTGTTGCATGATAAATTTTCTTCTTTCAATTAGATTGGATGCATTTCTCTGTAAATTGACAAATAAAATGTTTCTGTAGATATCTAAATTCATTTTGCTGCTATCATCATGTGTTACATCATCAATAAATATGAATGAGGCTGTCCCATAAGCAACCATGCAAGCCCAAGCCAAGATGCTACATTCACTATGCTTCGGACATGAGCTTATATGTTTTGGTTCATAAGCTGATTTTTTCCTATACACTTTAGCCATTCCATCACTTTGGTAGATATCAATCTTGGCCTCATAAGTCCATAAAACATCCAGAACTTTTGTGGCCCATCTCTTTAGTTCCTTGCGAATTCCAATTTGGTTCACGATTCTTACTGCTGCTGAATGGTTTACATCGTGTGGTATGGCCTCTATGCTTCTGCCCTCGAACGATGGGTCATGAAACCTTCGCCTCTGCACTGTGTGGGTTGTTCTTGTTGTTGATATCACTGACTGTTGTTTGTGTATTTTCCTTGACAGCTCTCAAATTTTCTGTCATCAACTGATGTAGTTTTCCATGACCAACCTATTTCATATCTGTTGCTTAGTACACCAGTAGATTCTTTCTTTTTCACGACATTCCAACTTGCTGTGTTGGCTATGCCCAATGTTTGTCAAATGATTCTGACTGATTTTGCTTCTTTTCCCAGCTTCAAAATGGCTTGCTTTTCCCCCATAGAAAGATATCTCGTCTTCATGTTGATTTATTATCTTTAACAAGAAATGCAGTATTTACGGAAGAAACCTATGGCTAAAACCAAGGGTAGACATTCAGAATTATTTAATGTTTAAACAATAAATCTAAAGGGCAACACCTGACCAACAAGAAAAGTCTGTCAGTCAGGTGTTCCAGTAGTTTTGTTCACTTTAAAAATGAATGGGTTCAAACAAAAGGTGGTATATCCTAAGTTGTTTAATACATCTAAATGTGAATATCAAGACATAAAAGCTAAAAATCTGACTATTTTTACCTATTCCTCTGAATATCTTCAGTGAGCAACAACAAAAAGGAATCGGACTTACAGTTCGAATACTTTTGGAAGGGACTTGTTATGATGTTGATTTGAGGTTAGTAGAGACAAACGCCAAATAACACGTAACAATAAAAAGGGTTTTAATAGGTTGGTAAAAAGGTACAGAAATCGCCTGAGTAGTCAATAACTAGCTCAGCTAAGAACTTCTCTGTCTATCTATCTTTTCCCATGTCAACTGACATGCCACTATTAAAGTCTTTGTTCGCAGACAAGTTCATCTTCAAGAGGGGTGGTAGGTTTCCGACACAACAGGACTGTAAATATATATATATATATATATATATATATATATAAAAAGACATTTTTATGTTTATACATTTTTTTATAGATACACATATTTAAGTAAATGCTCTGTTTATAATAAACAGAGCATTTACTTAAACATTTGTATCTATAAAAATAATGTATAAACATAAAAAAGTCTTAAAATAATTGTCGTACTTTATGTATTTCATAATATATATATATATATATATATATATATATATATATATATATATGTGTGTGTGTGTGTGTGTGTGTGTGTGTGTATTTCTATTCCACCTATACTCTTGCGGCCAACGGCTAATTTTAGCTTCCATTTTAAGTGTAATCAGTTGTTCTAGAAGAAAGACCCTTGTGATTTCAATACCCCTCCGCTATCTTTCCAAATAATGTTCCTGACGGTATGTCGTTTAAAGAGGGAAACAGGAAATCTGTGTTCACTTATGTTCTGAAAGAGAAATCTCATCTAAGAAGGAATTAATACCTATTTGTTGTGTTACTATTAAGATGAAATATATTATACAATCATTAGGATTTATTTTTTTAAAGACTAATAGAATATTCGCAATTCGGTTCATGTATTCTTCATTGCTTTAAATTTAAAAAAAATCACCCGATGGAATTTTCGGCTGCTAAAAAGATTCATTAGCAGGATTTCTGAATATTTTTTGAGACGAGACGCTAACCCGCAAGTTGTATGACAAATCAAAAACATTTGAAATAAGACAGCTAAAGAACTATAGCTGCAACCAAAATGATAAAACAATTCTGCATTGAATTTCATGAGTAGAGTTCGTGTCTCGTTCCGTATCACTTTTTATTTCTTGATACAACAGGTCAACGAAAGATGGATATATGTGTTTGGAATAGTGTCAATATTTTAAACATGATGTACACACATTTATATCTAGAAGTTCTTTTTTATTTCGCATGAAAGCAATACACTTTAAAACGAAGTTTAAAAAATATCTGAAAAATTAATCATCACCTTTCAAATGTAATTGTGTGTTTAAAAACACTTTAATATAAATCTATAGATTAAAGTTAGAAGCATGTCAGTTGTTCGATATGAATTCGATATTAATCCTCGCCTCTGACTGGACGTCACGAAAACTCAAATTTTAATCTCATCCTGCTGTTGAATTATCCATTTATAATTTGTTTGAATGAATGAGATTTTCCAGCATTACATGATCTAGAGTTTCTAGTAATGAGATAGACAGATATATAAATGGACATCTAACATGAAAATGTATGTCTGTCTGCATGTCTGATAACGATAACGAGCAGGCTAGTTGAGGTTCAGTAATTTAATGACATATCAACTCTTGTTATCACCATTGACTACGTATTGAGAACTTCCCTCAACTCATATCATAATCTAGTTTTACTTTAACACCAAGACTCTCAAGAAATTAGTAGATATTGACAATGCAGATCATCTAGGTATCACGGTAGACACTATCATCAATGCTGCCAATGTTGTTGGACTCTATGTCAGCCCCTCTAAAATTGAATTCATTGGTTTCAACTGTAGTAGCAGTGTTAATGCTTGGCTCCACTGCCGGGACGTTACCTAAATACTAGAGACTAATAGTGATGGAACCTAGACTCGAATTCTGAGAGCTATACTTACATCACCTGGATTCAACATCTAGCTAAAACACAACTCTATGGAACCACCCTTAATATTGCTACAATCTAAGGCGAACGCAGATTAAGCTTTGCAGGACATTGCTGGCGAGCGAAATAAGAACTGGCAAGTGATCTACTCTTCTGAACACGTAGACATTGAGTAATATGTCGACCATCAAACACCTACATTGACCAGTTTTATTATGACAGAGAATGCGACAGAGAGTGTCTCCCTAATGTCATACCGAACTTGATGCAGGGTCGGGATGGTAGGCGTGGCAGACTCGTGAATGATAGCGCTAACGCGACCGAATAAAATAACATTTATTGAATCATCTAATGTCAAAATGTCGAGTCAAAAAGTAATTATTGACCGGGTTAAGACTTGTGCCAAAAGGCAAATGTTAATCTGAGTTATACTCGAATCAATAGATAACAATGGTTAAAATATATACATTGCTTATACTTAAGTTAGTAAGCATTCACCATGAATTTTCCCTCTTTTATCGGTGTATTATAATTACTTTTGAAAGGATATACAAACACACCTATATATATATATATATATATATATATATATATATATATATATATATACCTGAGGATGTCTGTAGGAACAGACGAAAGCTTGTAAAAACTAGAAAAGACCTTATGCAACTGGAATTTATAAACAGGGATCCTATCATTCATATACAGGTTCGGGGTTAGTGTATCTTATTGAAATTGTTTGAGAAGATGTATTCTCGCCATTTAAATCCTTAACCTCTATATTTGTTTTTTGTATGAATGATTCATGAATTTATAAATTATAATTGCACCTATAGTCGAAATTAAAATAACTGATCCAACGTGCAACTTTCGGATAATAAGTGTGACATTCCTGTAATTATTGAACAATATAGATCATGCCACATTGACGGAAAACCTACCAGTACAAAAGAATTCTCTTATTACTTTATTTGTACAAAAACGCACAACCTTAAAATTTAAATTTCAAACTCAGCGTTGCGACCTACGTTCCAAAACAATAACACATTTTTCATAGCATTTTTTCGGATTACATCTCTATTTTCGTTGTCCTCTTATTACCGAGAAGTAAAAAAAACAAGAACAAATCTACTTCCATACCTGAGGATGACTGTATGAACAGACGAAATCTTGTAAAATCTAAAAAAAGACCTTAGGCAACTGGAATTTATAAACAGGGCTCATATCATTCGGATACAGGTTCGGGGTTAGTGTACCTTATTGAAATTGTTTGCGAAGATGTATTCTCGCCATTTAAATCATTAATCTCTATATTTCGTTTTGTATGAATGATTCATGTAATTATAAATTGAACTGCACCTATAATCGAAATTAATATATATATATATATATATATATATATATATATATATATATATGTGTGTGTGTGTGTGTGTGTGTGTGTGTGTGTGTGTGTGTGTGAAAATATATAGAAAATAGGAAGGAACTGGTTAGGTAAATAATCCAAAGTCCCTTAGTATTTTAGTTATTATTTTTAAAAAATAGTGCTCGATACAAAAGTAGAGCATAAATATAATTATTTATTTAAAAATATGATTCCAAATCACGACATAAGAAGTCCCATGTTTCAAAACAAGAGCCGAAAACTTCAATATAATTATTTAAATTAAATTGAGTTAAAAAAGCTCTGTTCTATCTTAAAGCGAAATTTTTTTTGAATAACGTGTTTCTGAAATTTACTTAATTTAAGTTTCTGATTTAAATTGAAATCAAAATTTCCATGGTAACAGCTAGGGCGAATTGTTTAAGTTGGGTAGGCGGGTGTTGGGTGTTAATAACAAGTATCAGTATAGTTACTTTCGTAGATGTCAAATCAGGGAAAGGTGGGGGTGTCTAAATTTGAAACGGAAGATGTATTAACCCTCGTCTAGTTTGCATGTCTATGGAGATTTATTTATTTTTTTATTTTATTTTTTTATGAAAATTTAAAAAAGGTAAACTTCCTCGACGTAACTCTAGACTTACCTGGCAACACATACCAACCTTATAGCAAACCTAATGCTAACCCTTTATAGATACACCCGAAGTCAAACCACCCTCCATCCATAATTAAACATATACCCTCATCAATAGAAAATAGAATTAGCATTAACTCCGCTAACAAGGAAATATTCCAACAACACAATGGCTTCTATAACACTGCCCTAAAAAATAGTGGTTATAAAAATGCTAACATTAACTATAGAGACAATTGCACTGGCCATAGGAAAAAAAACAGGAAAAGAAAAATCATTTGGTACACCCCTCCGTTCAACCAAATGGTTAATATTAAACTAGGACAAAAATTCTTAAACCTAATTGATAAACACTTCCCCACCAATAGTAAGCTTAGTAATATATTCAATAAGAACACCCTAAAATTGAGTTACAGCTGCTCTGAAAATCTTGAACGTATAATAAAAAAAACACAATAATAACATCTTTAACAAACGCTAATGCCTAAAAAGTATTAATAAAAACCCTGCACATAAATCTGACAATAAAAGGGGAAAATTATGTAACTGTAGAAACCTAGAAGACTGCCCATTAGAAAATAAATGCTGCATTAAATCTGTGGTATACTAATGTACTATATCATCCTAACACTAATAAGATATACATTGGGTCCACGAAGAATGATTTTAAAGATAGATGGAGGCAGCATAAGTGCTCTTTCAATAATATAAACAAAAGTAATCAGACTTCCCTATCTAAATATTTTTGGCATTTGAAGGAAACAAATAGGACACCTAAAGTTAAATGGAAAATTATTAACAAGGCTAGAACATGTAAAACTTGGGATGACCCATGCCCTTTATGCTTCCATGAGAAATTGCACATAATTAAGCTTCTAAATAATAATAATCTATTAAACAATAGACACGAGTTAACGGTTTTTGTAGGCATCATCAGATTTTTGGTTTGAACTATTAGCTAGCTAAAAACTAGCATACAATATAATAACTTGTTTAATCCATAGCCCACTCATCAGATTCATGGTTTGAATAATTAACTAAAAACATGCATACAATATAACACCCTTCATAATCCATAGCCGAAATAAATAGTTTAAATACCCTAAAAAAAGATAACCCTTTATGAAGTCGTCAAAAAACAAACGTTACGACAGTTTTTTTTATATGCACAAATCCCTTTCATAAAAAAATAAATAAATCTCCATAGACATGCAAACTAGACGAGGGTTAATACATCTTCCGTTTCAAATTTAGACACCCCCACCTTTCCCTGACTTGACATCTACGAAAGTAACTCTATACTGATACTTATTATTCTAAATCACTGAATTAACATGATGGGGAGGGAGAACGTCCTTACGAATGGAAGAGAAAGCATGACGGGTAACAAATATTACCCTAACATTCGCCGAAAAATAACAACTATTGATTAAACGTGATAAGTCCTGGGACGAAACCGGTTGTTTTTATTTTAGCTTTTGCTTTTAAAAAATGCCTCATAAATATTGTCTTTTCCTATCTATTATTAAATTCTGTACCACGAAAAACTTATTTAAAATATATATATATATATATATATATATATATATATATATATATATATATACTCTTAAGGTGTGCTATATTTATGGGATAAAGTACTCAATATCAGAGATAAAGCGTGTGTAAATATAAAAGAAAACATTGAAGTCAACACTTAGAAGCGACAGGCTGTTTCATGCTTAAACGTAATCGTCTGGCCACATTCTTTTTTGCGCCTGGCCAATGCAACTTATTCGGTTATCTAGGTATAATTTTGGGGCGACTGCTTTAGCTTCATTATTGATATCGTGTTCTATTGTCTTTTGTGCCTATTTGTATGTCTTGATTATGTTGTTCTAGTGTAATTTATTGAGCGTAGGAGGGCTTAGTTTGTATAAATTTCTTGTTTTCTCAGTTGAAATAAATACATTTGCTGAATTCTTTATTTTAGTTATATCTTCTTTCAGTTTTTTTTTTTAAATGCATCTTGTTTTTATGGAATTTTATGTTTCTAAGTAGGTCAGTTAAGGCTTTCGCGAAGTCGACTAATTCTTTTGTGGCAGTAGGTGGCCTGACGATTGCCTCTATCATGAAACAGCCTGTCGCCTCTAAGTGTTGACTTCAACGTTCATATATATATATATATATATATATATATATATATATATATATATATATAAAGCATAAAGAATTAAAATAATTATATTATATATATTTATATTTCGATATTATAAATTTTGTTTAGTTGGTTGTTATGTCTTTCTTGCATAGGTAAAAATATCTTACTGAATTTAATGAAAGTAATAAAATGCCCAATTATATCATAACGAAACATTATATACAAAGATTTAAGTAGCTCTGTTAATGTGATTAATGGCGAAATAACTTCGCTAACAGAACTTAATGAGACATTAACATAATAAGACATTAACTTACTATCCCTTCCTTGTCAGATGGAAGACACATGCCAAGTACTTTAGACAATTTCAAATTGTCATTTTTAGGGCGTAATATTCCCATACGTAGGAAAAAACTAAGACGAAATATGCGTAAACCCAAAGATGTTTTTTTTTTTCTAAATTATACTGTTGATTGACAGTTGAATATATATTTTGGAGCATGCGATTCTGCGAGGCTAGAGTTCGTGGATTTATACCTTTTCAAAATTCAAACAAAATTCTTACTTGATTGATTTGAACAATTCTGACGAAGTTTTATTTTTTAACAATTGAAAACTTCCTTGAAGATGAATTTATTTAGAAATATATTTGATAATGCATTTTGCCATTTAAGGCTTCTTCAGATCGGAAAACGACACAATGAAAAAACTACAAAGATTCTCTATTTAAAGAATACACACAAATACACATTTCTTTCTTTCGTTTACGGATCTGAGGAAGCCTGAAATGGTGAAACGCATTATCAAATATTTTTCGAAATGAATCTATTTTCTTGAACGTTTCCATTTGTCAATATATATATATATATATTGTGTGTATTTAGGCAGCATTTTTTCATTCATACATGTTTCATTAAATAAATTATCGTTAAACGAAGAAAGTAAATCACTAATATTGATACATATTTTTTTAAACAAGAAAACAATAAACAAAAGCTAAAAATTCTTGAAGCTATACACAGAAAACAGTTGAACAAAATAAACTATGAAATCACCACAAATATTCTTAAATGTCTATAATTGTTAACAGAAGCCATTGGTTTATAGCAACGACTTCCCATACTTAATACTTCTCGTTTTCACTCTTGCGTGGTCATGTGTGACGTCATGAGCTGCGGTGCGATTTTAGCTTCCAGCGTGTTATATGGACGAGTTTGTCGTTGCTTGGAAATCTTCCATGTAAACAGAAACAGAAACAGAATATCATCACATTATTGTCCGTGTATTGCTTAATATATTGTAATGTAATTGTTATCTTTGATAATGGCTTATGTAAGCCGAAAGCTCAGATAGGATGAAAAAAATATGTATCAATATTGTGATTTTCTTTCTTCGTTTAATGATAATGTTATTAAGCTTATCAGGCGTTATGAAAAGAATTTACATAAAATAAATAGACAGCACTTGTCTATATTATATAATGAAACATGCATCAATATATATATATATATATATATATATATATATATATATATATATATAATAATCAGTTTTTGGATATCACGCGGGGTTTCACGCTTTTGCAATCAGGAAACGAACTAGTTTATTTTTTTTTTAAATTGTGAGTGTCATCCCGAAGAGGCACGGAGGGAAATTTCCCTCCCCAGACCAAACGTAGACAAACAAAAATAAATATATTCAATTTTAAAAATAAACCAATTTTTCTGATGATTGCAAAAGCGTTAAACCCAGGGTCATAAAATGGCATCAATACCATTGAATATGTTAGCTCTGATATTAAGCGCGTTACACTTTAAACGGCCGGTTGATTCTAGCTAGGATCGAAATCCGACTGAATTGACGTTAATCAGAGATTCTACCCCTAAGCTGTTGGCGCAAGACATGTAGGAAGGTAAATTTAAGCGTATCTATTTGTAGATAAATACACAGTGATCCAGAGAACTCGATTCGCTTTACCGAAGAGTCTTGCATTATTAGCAGTAATAGTCAATGTTTACAAACTCACACTTCCTTCCCAGAGATCTCAACAAAAAGAATTGATGAATTATATATATATATATATATATATATATATATATATATGTGTGTGTGTGTGTGTGTAGCTGCACACTCATATATATATATATATATATATATATATATATATATATATATAGAGAGAGAGAGAGAGAGTAAGAATTAATTTTTAACCCATGTTCATTTCTTCAAACGTTGTTATATTGGTTACTCGTATTGAAATACACGCCCTATTTAATTTCTACTTTAAGCAGTGTGGATTACGTCTATCAGTCAGCATATTCGAGAAATCTTAATAAAGATAATCCGTTCCTTGTTGAAGAGCACATTTTCATTAAATCAAACCGACAAAGTAATTTTCTTTAGTTTGTTATTATGTTTTTTCTTGCATAGGTACAAATATCTTCTTTACTGGACTTAATGAAAGTAATAAGATGTCCCACCGTTTTTGAAAACGTTGCGAGCGCTTTCGGTAAAACTGCTTGTTATACTGCAATACTAAATGCTGAAGGCTGTTGTCACTTTGTATAAAAGTTACTGAAAGTAAATATTCTGTAAATTTTAAATACAGCCAGTACATTGAGTTCTATGATAATAATTAATATTATTTAAGGTTGATTTCGTTTTTTTTCTCTTTTTTTTCTTTTTTTCTAATAAAACGCTTTTTACTGGAAGAGCTACAAATGTGATATGTCATTTTATTCATACTTCTGATTAAAGTTGTTTTTCTAATAAATGAGGAGTTTGTTTTTGTTGCTAGGCTATAGGTATGCGTTTAAGTCTCTTATAAATTTCTCATGCTGGTTATGGTACCGGCCTACTCGGTTCCTTTAGAATAGTTTAATAGTATTTTTATTACTATTATTATTTTGCATTATTATCCTTGCGCTTGTCTTTCCCTTGGTTAATTCTCAAGACTGTTACGTCCTGTCAGTACCACATAAATAATGGACTATTCTGCGTTTCGATCGCATGGAAAGAGGAGAAAAGACATTTCTTGGATTCAGTGAGAAAATGAAAGTGTGGAATAATGTATTATTCCATCTACGACATTTTACGCGCGCGCGAGTTTCCTCCTTTCTTTCAAACTCTTGGGCGCGCGCGCGTTTGACATCCCTTTTCCCTCGTTCGGTCTAATACAGTAGTAACTGTTTTTGGTCGACAGTCAAACGACCTGCTATGCAAATTAGATTTTGAAATCTTCCCGCGAAAATTTGTGACGTCAACGACAAACTGTTGTTTCAAAAGTCAGTAGGTGATCCAGACTCGGACCTAAGCAGACTTTTTTAGCCATGGCAATATGCAAGGTTGGCAGACGAGGGATATCTTACAATGCAAATACCAGATAATTAATTCCTCGTCACTTTTGGCTCGTCATTCAAAGTCCTTCTCCGAGATGATGCAAAGCATCCCAAGTATTAATTCCTCGTCCCTTTTGACTCGTCATTCAAAGTCCTTCTACGAGATGATGCATATACCAAATAATTAACTTTTCGGCCCTTTGTGACTCGTCATTCAAAGTCCTTTTCCGAGACGATGCAGAACATACAAAATATTAATTCGTCGTCCACTTTGGGTCTCGTCATAAATCTGTTTTGAACCAGTACAAAAAAAAGAAAAGAAATATGTACCTAACATTCACTCACATTACCTAAAAACTCGCAGTGAGTATTTTTTTTTCCTTGTATGAATATTATCATGTACATTGACTTAGCTGGAACCTTTCTTCTTCAAGAACCTTCCCGCCTTTAGCCATCTTGTTTTCTACTTTTGGCGCGGAACCTTTTCATTGATCCCTACTACGGGACAATTTACTTGTTTTTCCTGCATTTAATAAAAATTACACTTGTTGGAATCCAGTCTTGTTCTGTCATTCTGTGTCGGCTATCTTAATATTTTATTTTATGCACGTGTGGATTAACCACATTTCTTCGTTGTTCATTCACGCATATTTTTATTTTTTTTACTTTGCTTGTAGACTCGGTAGTTTAGTGTGGTGTCTGGCACAAGGCCACTTAGTAATAAACCAGCACTGCACCCTACCGGGCCTGCAACAAGTTTGGTGACCCCGACGTGATTTGAACACGCAATAATTTTGCAACCTTGCCAACATAATTCTGAGCAAGCTGAAATATAAACGTGCATAAATTCGATAGCCAGAATAACGTCTAATGACTCTGAAGAGTTGGCGAACATGGCCGCCGCCGTCACTCCTTTTCCCCCATCTCATGAAGGGAATATAAAGAACTGGTTCCTACAAATGGAAGCTATCTTTACAGTCAGAAGGATTACAGACCAAAAAACAAAGTTTGGCCACGTGGTGGCGGTTTTGCCACCCGCCATTGTCGACGAAGTAGCAGACTTCCTAGAAGCCGTTCCTGAAGTAGAGCCCTACGCCCGGTTAAAAGAAGCGATCTTAAGGAGAATGGGCCGTACGGAGGAATCATTAATCCGGGAACTATTTAGCAACCTAACTTGCGATGGCAGGACTCCCTCCCAACTTCTCCGTTACATGAAAAGCCGACTCGGCAAAAATACCATGGCTGACTCTATATTGAAGAGCTTGTGGCTGGACCGTCTCCCCACCACCATTACACAAATTTTGGCGCCCATGTCCGAAAACACCCCGATCGACCAGTTAGCGGACGCCGCTGACCGTATTTTCTCGCAACTGGATCATCGGACAACGCCAGTACACAGTGCTGAAGCGACTGGGGACCACAGGTCCTTGGAAAAAACAGTGGAGGATTTGCAACGCCAAGTTAGAGATTTAACGTTAGCTATAGAAAGCCATGGTCGAAGCCGGCTCCCTCCGCCGCAGAAGTCGACCTCGCTCGTCCAGTCGGAACAAGGATGCCACTTCTACTATGTTACTACCACCGACGATTTGGGTCTGCAGCACACTACTGCACCAAGCCGTGTTCCTATACTGCGGTCGCGGAAAACAAAACCGCCAGCGAGTGAAAGCGACTAATCTCGCTGGCAAGGCATTTTCACCAAAACTTAGTCGCCTTTTCTATGTGACGGATACACGTAATAATTTACGTTTTTTGGTTGACACCGGCGCTGCCATTAGTGTCTTACCCGTGCGTGATAAAGCACGTCAACAACCTTTCCAGCTCCGCCTACAAGCAGCAAATGGTTCCAGTATTAATACTTACGGTACGAAGTCCCTTACCCTAAACATAGGAATGCGACGAAACTTTACCTGGAATTTTACTGTTGCTGACGTCCAGATGCCGATATTGGGTGCCGATTTCCTGGCGCACTATGATCTAGCCGTTCGAATGAACAATCATTCCTTAACAGACAACTTAACAAGACTGTGTTCTTGGCACTTATTCTAAACTTACCACCACTGGCATCACCGTGGCAACGTGCCACAATAAAGAGTACTTAGACTTATTGAATCAGTACCAGGACCTCCTGCGTCCTGCTGGATCTATTGATTCAACTAAACATCAAACACAGCACTTTATTAAGACCACTGGTCAACCTGTTTTTTCCCGTCCTCGTCGTCTAGCACCTAACAAATTAAAATTCGCAAAGAAAGCTTTCGACGACATGCTACGAGAGGGTGTTATTCGTCCGTCCGACAGTCCCTACGCTTCCCCTCTTCATTTGGTACCTAAACCAGGAAAGGAAGACTATAGAATTTGTGTGGATTATAGAAGATTGAATTCCATCACCGTCCGGGATCGTTATCAATCCCCCACCTCCACGATTTCACTTCTGGTTTACAAGGCGCAAAAGATTTTTACTAAAATAGATCTCGCAAAAAGCATATTATCAGGTGCCAGTAGCTGCTGCTGATGTCCCAAAAAACTGCTGTTACTACACCTTTCGGTTTATTTGAATTTTTGAAAATGCCTTTCGGCCTTTGCAACGCAGCACAGACCTTTCAGCGTCTTATGGACGAGGTTCTGCGTGGACTCCCTTTTGTTT
This sequence comes from Acanthosepion pharaonis, assembly GCA_903632075.3. Taxonomy (NCBI): domain Eukaryota; kingdom Metazoa; phylum Mollusca; class Cephalopoda; order Sepiida; family Sepiidae; genus Acanthosepion; species Acanthosepion pharaonis. The sequence goes on from CAHIKZ030000199.1 coordinate 955,479, forward strand.
TCGATTACATTGACGACATTCTGATAGCTAGCGAGGACGCTGCCTCGCATAAGCAACACCTACACGAAGTTCTTCAACGTTTGTCCCATTACGGATTTCGTCTAAACCTGGACAAATGTGTTTTTCGGAGCAGACCATATAGAATTTTTTAGGACATCATGTCGATGCAAATGGAATTGCCCCTATAACTGAAAAGATTAAAGCTATCACTGAGTTTCCCGTCCCTGTTTCCATTAAACAGTTGAGACGCTTTATAGGGATGATCAACTTCTACAGGAGGTTTATTCCAAACTGTTCTAACATTCTGACTCCCCTTACCAACTTATTACAGAAGAAGAATAAGACTATTATACTTGAGAACGAAGCCTTGGACGCCTTTCGAGCAGCTAAAACCGCTCTGGGCAATTTTTCTAAGCTTAGTTTCTTAGAGGACGACCCTCAATCGGATATCTACCTGACCACTGACGCTAGCGAAACAGCAATAGGCGCGGTCATTGAACAAGTCACTCCTTCTCAACGTAGACCTATAGCCTTCTTTTCCGCTAAACTTTCTCCTGCCCAGTCACGCTACAGTACCTTTTCTCGTGAACTGTTGGCTATATTTCGTGCTGTTAAGCATTTCAGACACCTCCTCGAAGGTAGGTCCTTCGTTATCTTTACGGACCACAAACCTTTAACGTCCATTATGTCCACCAATTCGGACAAATACACTTCGAGGGAAATCAGATATCTGGACTATATATCTCAATTTACTACTGATATTAGGTACATTAAGGGTTCGGATAACACTGTTGCCGATACCCTATCTCGTACTGAGATTTTCGGCGTGCATACTGATGCACTCAGTCAAGACTTGATCGCCGACGAACAGAAAGCGGACATAACTCTGAAGCAGTTGTTATCCGACACTTCTTTGGAACTTCAGAAATGTCCAGCTCCTTTTTAGTAACAAGGTCCTATACTGTGATGTAAAATCCAAATCCCGAGACCTTATGTTCCTCCGTCTCTTCGTAGACAGGTTTTGACCACCTACACGGACTCTCACACCCTAGCAAAAGAGCCACAGTTAAGTTAATTTCGGACCGTTTCGTTTGGCCGAATATGAACGTTCACATTCGTGAATGGGTCAATACATGTTTACAATGTCAGAAGTGTAAGGTGCATAGACACACAAAATCTCCTGTGGGCACTTTCAGCGAGCCTGATGCTCGTTTTACTAATATACACCTGGACTTAGTTGGGCCCCTACCAACCTGCCATGGTTATTCCTACCTTCTAACTATAGTGGATCGTTTTCCCGATGGCCCTGCCATCCCTGTCAAAGATACCACTGCTGTGACTGCCGCAAAAGCTATTTTACGCGATTGGATTTCGATTTTGGGACTCCTAAAGTGGTTACTACAGATAGAGGAGCACAGTTCCAGTCGTGTCTTTTCAGGGAATTCACTGAACTCCTTGGTGCAAAGCATATACGTACTACAGCGTATCCCCCTGTGCTAATGGCCTGGTGGAACGGTTCATCGCACCCTTAAGGCTTCGCTATCAACGAAGCATGAGAATAATAATTGGTCGATGAATTACCCCTCATCCTTCTATCGTTAAGAAATATTCTAAGGATGACTTGAAATGCTCCCCTGCAGAGCTTGTATTTGGTACTTCGTTATCTTTACCTGGCCAATATTTTTCACCAGCTGTGACCACACCCCAGTTTCTTCCTCTTTTATTCAGGACTTACGCCTTAAAATGGCAAACTTATGCTATACACCACCGCGGCACTGCCCGAGTGATATCTATTTACCGCACCAGCTCAAGGACTGCGAGTTCGTATTTGTACGTAACGACTCTGTTAAGCGGCCCTCTTACGCCGGCCTACACAGGGCCCATACCGCGTTCTTAAACGCGCGGACAAATATTTCCAAATACAAAAAAGGTATTCACACCGACAACGTTTCAATAGATCGGTTGAAACCTGCCTTTATAGAGAAACCGTCGTCTCATACTACTTCCCAATCAACTCCGCAAGTTCAGGAGAATTTCAAGACACCTGTTTCTCTCGACAAGCCTAAGTATACCAGCTCCGGTCGAAAAGTCACCTTTCCAAAGAAATTTGAAACATTCTACTATTATTAGTCAAATGTCTGCGACATTTGATCCAGGAGGAGGGCTGTGTGGAATAATGTATTATTCCATCTACGACATTTTACGCGCGCGCGAGTTTCCTCCCTTTCTTTCAAACTCGCGGGCGCGCGCGCGCGTTTGACACCCCTTTCTCCCTCGTTCGGTCTAATACAGTAGTAACTGTTTTTGGTCGACAGTCAAACGACCTGCTATGCAAATTAGATTTTTGAAATCTTCCCGCGAAAAATTTGTGACGTCAACGACAAACTGTTGTTTCAAAAGTCAGTAGGTGATCCAGACTCGGACCTAAGCAGACTCATTTTTAGCCATGGCAATATGCAAGGTTGGCAGACGAGGGATATCTTACAATGCAAATACCAGATAATTAATTCCTCGTCACTTTTGGCTCGTCATTCAAAGTCCTTCTCCGAGATGATGCAAAGCATCCCAAGTATTAATTCCTCGTCCCTTTTGACTCGTCATTCAAAGTCCTTCTACGAGATGATGCATATACCAAATAATTAACTTTTCGGCCCTTTGTGACTCGTCATTCAAAAGTCCTTTTTCGAGACGATGCAGAACATACAAAATATTAATTCGTCGTCCACTTTGGGTCTCGTCATAAATCTGTTTTGAACCAGTACAAAAAAGAAAAGAAATATGTACCTAACATTCACTCACATTACCTAAAAACTCGCAGTGAGTATTTTTTTTCCTTGTATGAATATTATCATGTACATTGACTTAGCTGGAACCTTTCTTCTTCAAGAACCTTCCCGCCTTTAGCCATCTTGTTTTCTACTTTTGGCGCGGAACCTTTTCATTGATCCCTACTACGGGACAATTTACTTGTTTTTCCTGCATTTAATAAAAATTACACTTGTTGGAATCCAGTCTTGTTCTGTCATTCTGTGTCGGCTATCTTAATATTTTATTTTATGCACGTGTGGATTAACCACATTTCTTCGTTGTTCATTCACGCATATTTTTATTTTTTTTACTTTGCTTGTAGACTCGGTAGTTTAGTGTGGTGTCTGGCACAAGGCCACTTAGTAATAAACCAGCACTGCACCCTACCGGGCCTGCAACAAAAGAAAGAAAAAGGAAGAAAAAAGAAGATAGAAATGATGAGAAAGAGGGAGAGAGAGAATCAGATTAAGCTGATAAGAACAGCTACTTCACTTTAATCTCTGCCAAAAGGACAGGAAGTGATTGCAATAAAGCACCATTTTTCAGAGGTTAAGTCTCGAACGACGGAAACCTAGTAATGCAATCGTTAAAATTCCAATTACAATAAAATAACATCGTCTGTTCAATTATTTTAAAATTATTATTAAACGATATTTTCGCAAAACTTGTAATTGACTGGAACGTGACAAAGAAAGAAAGAAAGAAAGAAAGAAAGAAAGAAAAAAAGAGAGATAAAAGTGTCTAACATCCACTGCCAATACCACATAAATAATGGACTATTTTGTTTTGATCAAGTGGAAAGAGGGGAAAAGATTCTATTTGATTTTAGTGAGAAAATGAAAGTACGAAATGAATGAAAGAAAGAAAGAATGAATGAAAGATGGGAAGATTAACGCATGTTTCAGTGAATTAGAAAAAGTTATCAATTTCAAATCCTTTCATTTTTGTCCACTTCTCAAAATAACGACGATCATTCATATTTAAGGTGATTTGCCAAGCGTTAGCTTAGATGTGGCACAAGGGCGAAAACATGGGGCATTTAGGAAAGATCGAATTCACTACTCAGTCGTAATTGTTCCAGCTTGCTAACCATTGCACTACGTCAAGGTGCCCTCAGCATTCATATTTATGATTGTTACTGCAATATTTTGTTAAAGCTGTTAACCTCAAACATTTAATGGTGCTATAGGGTAATTTCTACGGATATTTTGTTGTCGTAAAAGTCACCATGAGCTTATTCAATCATTAACTTCGGATTAAGATTCATCAGAAAATTTCAATAGTAAAACTGAAATGTTCTAATTATTACTTTTATTCATTCATTCCTTAGTAAGCGCGTACGTTATGCCCTTCCATACCTCATAAATAATTGACTCTTCAGTTTTGATCGTGGGGAAAGATGGAAAATACATATCGGAGACGCTGTGTGCTTTCAGTGAGAAACAGAAAAAAAGAAAGGAAAGATCGAGGAGATGATAACAATGTTTTTAATGTTTGCTTCAATAAAATTGAAAATATTGTCAGAACTGATTTTTCTTTTAATATATATATATATATATATATATATATATATATATATATATATATATATATATATTATTAAGTTGAAATATTTAAATTTGATACGGGAATTTCTATGGGTGTTTCATAGTCGTGGAATTTTCAAGTTATTTATTCATTCAGAAAATTCAAATAGGAAAATCGTGACATTTTCACGGGTATTTCTAGTTATTATGTTCTTGTCGCACATTGAAGTTGTCAATGGAAATTCTGTTCCGTTATTATTATTATTATTATTATTATTATTATTTGATTTTATTCTTCTCGGTTTAGTTTAATTTGCTTATATGTTACCTGCAAAATTATCCATGAAAGAGATTTTTATCAATACACTAAGTCGAGCAAAGATAAATGAAATAAATCCTAAAGATCCATGAACTATTAGCCTAGGTTTCCTCTGAACGGATCAGATTACCTTAAAGATCAGTTCAAGTGAAACCTGGAAAGTAGTTCATGGCGCTTTAGGATATATATATATATATATATATATATATATATATATATATATATATGATTCAGCAGTTTTCAATCTGCTTGTCTGAATCATCCTCAAGAGGCGAGAGCAAGATCTATATGGTCAACCAATTTAAGAGTAATCTCATCTCACAATTCTCACTTTTGCTCCATATGTGGCTTTCTTTGTAAATCACTGACACTTCTTAAGTGCCACTTAAGATTATCGCCCAAAATTTCATAACTGAATCAATTAAGCTGTCACATCCTCATACGTCGAAACCGTCGGAGGAGTTCATTATATATATATATATATATATATATATATATATATATATATATATATATATATATATATATATATTATAGTGTATTTTGGCAGCATATTTTCATTTAAATATCACTGATTAAACAATTTATGTTGCATTTATTTATTTTCTATAAAATCCTATCGTAATCACGTATAAGCTTTCTTGTTTTATACTAAAAGACAGTAAGAAATGCACTGTGATTATATTCATTTATTTTTATTTTTCCCGAGTACTTTCGATATTTTCGAATATCATCATCAGGGTTGTTTATGGCTAAAACTAATAACTGTGTTTGAAATAAATGTTTGTTTTTATGGTTAAACTTTTAACAATTCAGGTCATACGCAAAGTCACAAACAATATATATCGATACGGAGAGAGAAATGGGGTATGAAAGAAAGAGAGAAACGGTGTGTGTGACAGAGAGTGGAATGGGGCTGAGAGCAAAAGAAAGAGAGAATTGGGGTGTGAGAGAGAGAAAGAGAGAAATGGGGTGTGAGAATGAGAGAAAGAGAAATAGAGAAATCGGGTTAAGAATGAGGGAGAGAAAGAGAGAGATGGGATGAGGGTGAGTGAGAGAATGAGAGAAATGGAGTGTGAGAATGAGAGAAAGAGAAATAGAGAAATCGGGTGTGAGAGTGAGAGTGAGAAAGAGAGAGATGGGATGAGGGTGAGTTAGAGAATGAGAGAAATGAAGTGTGAGAATGAGAGAAAAAGAAATAGAGAAATCGGGTGTGAGAGAGAGAGAGAGAGAGAGAAAGAGAGAGATGGGATGAGGGTGAGGGAGAGAATAAGAGAAATGGGCTGTGAGAGTGATAGAGAGAAAGTGAAAGAGAGAAATGGGGCATGAGAGTGGAAGAGAGAAATAAATAGAGAAATTGAGTGGGAGAGAGAGAGAGAGAGAGAAGAAAGAGATCAATGGGTGTGTGTGAGAAAGAGAGGGGAGAGAAAACTACGTACATAAATGTGATGATGGAAATATCTATATTGATTTTCGTTTGTCATGTCGCACGTAGCTTAATGCGCATGAGCGTTAGGCTTTCTTCTTAAGCAACGATTATTCAGCCTGGAGGATAAAAGGCTGTATAAGAAACACTTACAGCCGTAAAGGTGATGCGTAAAAAACGCAACAAAGCATTCTCCAGCCTTTTTTTTTCTCTCAAAAATGATCGTGAGGTGTGAACTACTTGTGCGTAATACAATGCGAACTTGCACCGGCTTTTAGCTGCCATTTATGAATACTATTGCAATTGATTCGCTCGGAGATGGGCGCTTTAAATATGCAGCCCGTGCCGAAGCGGGGGCGTTAAGATAACTCTCAAAACTGACTATTTTGGTGCATGTTGGCACAATTGTTACCAACACGCAAAACAGCAGTGGGCAAACGGTGATCGAATATAGACTAAGGCACCTTTTCGACTTGTAAAAGACATGAATTCGAAACTTGAAATCTGTTCACTGGCAGAATATTTATACAAATGCCTCCTTACTAGCATGTCATGAGTTTCTACCTGACCTAAAACTATTGAACTAAATTACATTTTAATTCCAAGCGTTTAAATTTATACTTAACTTTCTTTTCATATTAGACTAGTTAAGTCACAAGTACCTTATTTATTTTAATCTCCCCACCTAGGCCAGGCGATAAAACCAGTAAGAGGCAAGGAGTTAGTAACTATTAGAGAATATGAAAAAATTATTATTATAATAAATGGCAAAACATTATATTATATAACATTAACGATAAAGAACAATAAAAGAATGGGAATGAAGTAGACAAAACATAATGAATGATATTGGATTTAAAATTGTGAAGCTAAAAGTTGCCGTAATAGAGATTCACAAACAAGAAATGTGAAGTAGGAAAAACTTAGCATAGAAATACGGTCACATTTAGTCAGTTTCACTATAAAATGATGAGGACTTGCCAAAAATTTAGTACAGCGCTTCAAATCATAAAGCTTAGGTACCATTAGAAGAATTAACATGAAAATATAAATACAAAAGTCACAGTGAATCTATATTACGGCTTTGGGAAAGTGACTGAAGCTGAGATGGCAGATCAGGACCAATATCATTACAGATTCTTTCTTTATGTTTTATCCAGAATCTCTAACTAAACAGCAGAAGCACCAGACCAGATGTGACAGCAATATTCATTGCATGGCCGAATAGTAGACTTATAAATGTGTAAGATAGATTTTGGCGAAGAAAAAATTCTCTAACACGTCATAATGAAGCAACTTTAACAGCAACTGACCTAGAAATTAATTCAATATAATCTTTTCACTTCTAATTCTATTGTTAATACTAAAGGAGGGTAAAGCTGGTTATCTTAGACGATTAAGAGATACCAATTTTATTTTGGCCACGTTAAAATTAGCAAGCCATTCTTTGTCCCAGTTAACAACACAATATTGTTTAGCTCAAAAGTTTCTCGTGATATAGACAAGCAAATTTAGACCACCAAAATCAAAATCGGCCTGCAAATTTGCAAGTAGCGAAATTCCAAAATTATTAAAGTTGGAATATCAAAAGAGAAAAGTGTGGATGCGCATAAACTTAAATAATATAGACAAGTTTTGTCCATTTATTTTAAGTAAGTTCCTTTCATATTGTCTGATAAACTTAATAACATTATCATTGAATGACGAAAGGAAATCACCACATTCACATATTCAATCCAATCTAAGCTTTCGGCTTACATAAGCCATTATCAAAGTTGACACTTTTCAATATATCAATCAATACCTGGACGAAACAATAATAATAGTCTGTTTTTGTTGCATGACAAATTTCAAAGCAACGACAAACTCGTGTATATGAGACGCGGAAGACAGATTATTGTTTCGTCCGTGTATTGGTTGATATATTGAAAAGTAATTGTCATCTTTGATAATGGCTTATGCAAGCCGAAAGCCTGGCTTGTATTTAAACATGTATCAATATGGTGATTTCCTTTCAATGATAATGTTATTAAGCTTATCAGACAATATGAAAGGAACTGACTTAAAATAAATAGACAAAACTTGTCTATATTATTTAATGAAACATGCATTAATATATATATATATATATATATATATATATATATATATATATATATATATATATGTATGTATATATATATATATATATGTGTGTGTGTGTGTGTCAGCAAATGTTGGTTAATGTTAATATGTATAATTCTTTTCTGCATGATAAATTCAGTGACATCTTTGCTTCACATTCCTTTTCATATCAGACACGAGCTCACCCACCTGCTATGCTTAAGAAGGTTAAAAGATTTAGAGTCTGTTTGGCAGGTAGACTCAGCTTCTCTTGTCATACCAACAATATCCATAACTTCTGCTGTAGGTCATCACGATAAAATGTCAAACATATATATATATATATATATATATGTGTATGTGTGTGTATAGTGCGGGAGAGAGAGGGGGGAGTAAATCAAATAACTATATATTAGCAACCGTATATACGCGAATACACAGGTAAGCAAATAAATATTTACTAAATTTACTTTAAGGTGTAAACATAGCAGTGCTGAATGCGGTTAGACAGAGCTAAGAAATATATGTTAATTATACATATACCTACGTTTGGTATGTATATTTATTAAAAAATATATATATATATATATATATATATATATATATATATATATATATATATATATAACACTAAACAAAAACTTATCTTAACCGAGGTGTTTACTCCACTGAGTGTATTTATCAAGTTAAAAGAAATGATTTTATTTTGCGAGAACTAAAAAAATGACGTTAGTTTTTCAGAAATATATATATATATATATATATATATATATATATATATATATACATCAGGTTAACGAGGGTAAGACTGTATCGATGCAGCAGGAAAGATTTAGGGAATCTTACTTATAATGCAATAGTTCTAACGTTAGTGAACAATACGAAAATTAGGAATATAATCGAGAAGAAAAGATCTTGAAGCCTTTATGATGTAACCGTTATAAAAATAATTAATATGGAAAGCGATAAGGAATGGGAAGATTCTTTCTCTTATGTGACGTGTCTCTTCGGAATGTGTGTGATCATGGCTCTCCACAACTTCCGATTCTTTGTAGTTCTAATCAATGTTTATCTCCTTATTGTCCCTCTATTTCTCTGTTTTGCCATTTATTTACACAAGCATGTTCTGTAGATTACTCAATGTTTCCTCTTACTCTCCTTGCCTTTAGTATACCCTGTGAGTGCCAAATTTTTCAAGCCCCTTTTCCTCATTAGACATGCCAGACATTTCAACTGTGTCTTTCTGATTCTATGGATAAGCGAGGTTCTATTTCATTTCCCTTTAAACTTTATCGTTGCTACCGTGTTCTGTCCATCTGTTGCCTCAAGTCGCTTTATCTGCCATGAAATTGTTAAGCGTTCACTGCGACAGAGAAAGACTGAGCTCTATCTATAAAAGGCAGGATGTGTGTGTGTGTGTGTGTGTGTGTGTGTGTGTAACGAATTCACGGCCGCAATTTTCGACGGATTTGCACCAAGATTTACATGCACATCCAAGTTAGCAGGAAGGCCAAGACCGACTTTGCATTTCCCAACTCCCATCGATAATGGAAATAATCGATTTTTTCATGCTTCTACGGCAGTTTTCATGTAGTTTGCGGCCATTTTCTACTGGACAGAGTGAGAGCCAACAGTTGATTGACACGAATGTTAACTAGCCTCGTTGCTGCATTCGTCGCAAGTGGGAAAAATTTAAATCTGCATGGCACTTTACTCCAACTGGCTCATTCGCTTGCTTAATCTCAACGTTGATTCTGATTCCGCAGAACTGGGTTGGGTGTGAAAAAGTATTTGTTGTTAACATTCTTTTTTCATTCGGTTCTTCCAGTTACGAGTCCTTTTTTTAAAGCTGACCCTTTAGTGTTGATTTTGTTTAGTTCTTTTTTCGTAACAGATTTAATGTTTAGTATACAGCTTAGAAAAAATTCGCAGTGTGAGATAGGCAAGAAGTAAGGCATGTAGCAACATCAGAACGGGAAAGGGCATTCTTTTAAAGGCAAGGAAGGGCAAAAATATTTTAAGTCAAGTGATAGCGATTGCTGTATAAGTCGTACGATTTTTTTTTCAAGCACGGGCCGTGCTGCTAGTATTACATAATAGTTCAGCATTCTTTTTTTTGATTCTGACGGAAGTTTCCAATTTTGTTTAACATTTTCGAGGCATCTTTCGCTATTCCAGTGCGTATTCGGATTCCAGTGTCACATATTCCGACCTATGATAAAACACTTCCCAATTGATGGTAGATAGCAGAATAAAATTTGACTTTAAATTTGAGAGCAAAATAAATGAGTCTCAGAAAAAAAATATTCAGTATTTGTCTATATTTCTGTTGTGGATTCCGAGATGAAATTCGGTCTACAATCAATGACAAACGCAAGTATTAAAGATAAAAAATTAAATGTATTCACACAATGATACAATGGTTATATTCTTAGTAAATCCAGGAACGCGGTTAGTCGTAATAATATATATATATATATATATATATATATATATATATATATATATATATATATATATATATATATATATATATATATATATATATATATAGGATTTCTTAGAGTCTACGTGCTTGTATCCGACTTCTACAAGCGGTTACCTCACACTATTACTCTACCTCCAACTCAATCCCAATCTCTCTGACTGGCTCTGGGTATTTAATGGCAGCAGGCCAAGTGACACTTTGGTCGAGTCCACTGATATCAAAAAGGGGTGGACCCGATAACAATTTCTCAGATGTGGTATTATGTACACTATTTACATTATTCGGACTATTGTTCTCATCTTTGTTGCCATGTTTATCACAACGATTCGGCCATTATACGCTCCGGCCTTCTTCAGGTGGTTCGAATGTCGAACTGAACCCTTTATTTCGCTCACTGGGGTAGACAGTTCTAGTTCCACGTGCCATGTCTAATGGGTGTCAATAATTTCCTGTTAATTACCCTTGGAAGTTCTCCACTATCTTAACCAGGTATTGAACTCACATTCTTTAGCTCCTGTAACTGAATCTAACTAACGCCTTTATCCACTGTGCCATGTGTCCTTGAAGAGTGTTCAAGGATGTGATCAACGTGGCGACAAAAGATGAGAACAATAGTCCGAATAATGTAAATAGTGTAAAACAAAAAACAAAAAAACATGTGTTAAAAGATCAGGGATAACAACGCCATCATTTAAAGAAATCAAGAATAGATTCCAGCCTTTATGAAATGACGAAAATAATATAGAAAATATTAATATTTAATCGAAAATGATAATTAAAGAAGCAACAAAGATAACAGGTAGAACAATCGTAAATAACAATGATGAGAGGAAATATTCAATGTTAATGTTCGAATAAAGATGAGAAAATAAGCATAAAAAGACGATAAAATTGAGAATCTAAAAGTAAACTAATCAATACAAGAATGAGAGAAGAAACGAAACAAATGATGAATTTGCAAAGAGTATAAGTAACTATCAGGAAATGGAAGAACTTGAAACATGTCCGCAACTGACATAGATAAAACTGCAATTGCTTACAGTGAAAGAAAACAAAAAAGAGAATTTACCAAATATAGACACATCATTTTAAAATACGATGCAAAATTGTATGCTTTCAAAATTGATATACCAACAGCAGCACAAGTCTATTCTATAGATGTTTTTGATTTAATCAAGGATATAATAAGGTTTGTCCGTCAAAATAGGGAACATGGAAAACGTGTGTATTTCAAATTGTGAAACATGGAACATTTCAACCTTCATAATGGGATACATGGAAAAGAATTGATCCTTGAAAATGTGAAACATGGAAACGTTTTTAACCTTCAAAATGGGAAATATAGAAAAATCTTGATCCTTCAAAACCTGAAACATGGGAAAGTTTTTTTTTTTTTTACCTTCAAAACGGGTCATGTTGAAAATAGTTGAGCTCCAAAACGTGAAATGTGGAAATGTTCTCAAAATTTGAAATGTTAAAGAGGAAAAAGTTTTTGACATTCAAAATGTGAAACACAGAAGACGTTTGCTCTTCAAAATATGAATCATGGAACATTTTTTAACCTTCAAAACGTGAAACATGGAAAAACGTGAAACATGGAAAAACGTGAAACATAGAAAAACGTGAAACATTGCAACGTTTTTAATCCCTATAATGCAAAACATGAGAAAGGTGTGAGCTCCAAAATGTGAATCATGGAAATGTATTCGACCTTCAAATTATAAAACATGGATAAGTTTTTAGCTTCAAAATGTGAAACAATGAAAAGATTTTCACTTCTAAACTTGAAACATTAACAAGAATCAGGGAAGTTTGTATAGTAATAGATATATTGAAAGATGCAAAAGAATTCTATCGCTATTCTCACAATCAATTAGGAAATTTATATGTATATTAAACATATATTTTAAAATTAAGACTATCGAATATATTTTAAAATTAAACCTATTTCAAAATTACAACTAATAAGCACTATTTAAAAACTATTAAAACTATTTTTAAATTAAACCCATTAGAACTATTCCATAAAATATAACCCAGTTAAAACTATTTTAAAATTAAACGTTAAATCTATATTAAAATGAAAGGTATTACACGTATTTCAAAATTAAAACTATTTTAAAATCGAGCATAAGAAACCTGCTTCAGGAAGTTAAGATTATTTTACAATTAAACGTATTAAATGTGATTTTCAAAAAATATTCCAGAGTCCTCGGAAACTATCACATTGGTATGAAATAGAATTAAACTATTATTAACAATATGTAAAAACAAAAGAACACCCGATAGAGCAAGCAGCTATACCAATTGGCAGATTTTCGAAGTGGCTACTCAACAAAAGACTACGGAGATATAAATGAATACAATCAACCTGGTTAGCACTGGTTGATCATGAAAACTCGGTAGTACTAGGGGCAGTCCTTAACTCCCCGCGAGACGAGAAGATTGGCGAAAATTATATAAACGCTATTGATAATATATGCGATAGCAGTATTACATTAATTCGTCCACAAAAGGAGTTATGGGGATACACTTTCATCTCAACTATCTTCACCGGGCCTTGAAAGTCACCTACAGGAAATGAATTGAGGGATGGGAAGAAAATAAACAGAGAATATTTAAACCTCTTGCGATTCGATTATTAGTACACTATTTACATTATTCGGAATATTGTCCTCATCTTTGTTGACATATTTATACGCTCCGGTCTTCTTCAGGTGGTTCGAATGTCGGAATGAACCCTTTATTTCGCTCACTGGGGCAGAGTGCTTTTTTTTAAATGGATGTCCATTTCCCACTGCCTTAACCGAGTAATGAACTCACTCTCTTTAGGTCCATGTCACTGGATCTAACTAACGCCTTTATCCACTGTGCCATGTGTCTTTGAGGACATCTGTATGAATTTCTGGGTATTATAAAACTAATGTCTTCAGCACAATTTTTTTACCAGTGCTCATATTGCAAATTTTGCTATTATCATTGCATGTTTTTACCAGAGCTCATATTGAAATTTTTGTTGTTATTATCGCTTTTCTCTGGCACCCCTTATTACCGGATACCGTATTGTATTAATTTCTATGTTTAGTCGGCTAAAGAGAATTTTGTGGCCTAGCATATGTGCTGACTCCTTAAGTTTGCGAATTTTTCACTGGCATTCTTTGACTATGATCTCCACAGAGGCGGTGATTTCCTTTTCTCTATATGTGGTCAGCCAACGGCCGAAACGATTTAATAAATATGGCGACAAAGATGAGGACAAAAGTCCGAATAACGTAAATAGTGTACATAATGCCTCATCTCAGAAATAGAGACAGATATTTTATTAATGTTTAAAACTTTCGGATAAATTAGAATAAAAACTACACGACCTAAATAGAGAAAATCTCAATATAGGTCTTGAAATGACTAGAATATATAATAAAAGTAACATTCAACTTCAAAATCCGGAAACAATTAGAAGAATAAAAAATTAAAAACTTGTAGAAATGTTTCTATCTGAATTTCTGAGATGAGGACTTGGCATATCTGAGATCCTAACTTGGCATATCGACTCCAGTCACTTTCTCACCGACATGACATGGCTTCACTCTCCCTTTTCTACAAATATTTTCATGGCAACTGCTCTGAAGATCTTTTTTCCCTCTTGCCCCGACTACATGATTTTAAACGTGAAGCTAGATTGGCATCTAGGACCCACCATTTTACTGTTGAAATGTACCCATCACTTCTACTCTAAGAGTTTCTATTCTTGCACTTCCTGTCTGCGGAACTCCCTTCCGTTCACTTGCTTCCTTTATAAATACAATCTTAAAAAATTTTCAAAAAATTTCTCTCACTTTCAATCTCTGTAACCCCCTGCGTACTAGTGGCATTCCTACCTTGCTTGGGGTGAAATGATTAAAAAAATCTATTGTTACATTTGTTTGATTTTGGTATCTCCAATTTGTAATTTGTGTGTTGGGCTGTTTCTTTTGCTGATAACCATAAATTGTCTTGCAATTAATGTTTAGTCCTTTCTTCTTGCTTTCCGTCACTTCTGTAAGAGTTCTTGGAGTTTCCTTTCCGTGTCTGCTATCAACACTGTGTCATCTGCATATCTTATGTTGTTAAGATTGTGACTCACCTTTAAAACTCTCGACGGTCAGAAATTGGCGAGGGATCTCTCTTCCGATTTTGCTCAAACTACCCAATGGCATATAAACTGGCTGGTTCTATCCAATGCCTTGAAAACACAGTTAACGTACGAGGCACAAAATGGACACAACCATAAAGATTCAATTTTTTTTACCAAGTTAGTAATAGATTTCGTTTATTTATATAGGGTATTAATACAGTTATACATATGTAAATTATAGAAGTCAAAAAATGATTTAGTATTTTGTTGGGTAACATTTGCTGGAACCGAGTCCAAACAGGATGTTTCCCCGATCACTACAATCTTAACCTCTTCAAGGTTAGAGTTAACCTTTATCTTCTACTCTTATACACACAAATGACCTCCAAACGTAACACTCTATCTCGAGTGGCCCATGAGCCTTGCAAAGAGTGAACATCGTTGTAAAAAAAAATACTACGCTGAATAGTACAATAATTTATCCTGTAGAGTCTGTTATAAAACATGCAGAAAACGCTCTGGTCTTATCTCTCGCATGAAAGCTCATGTGCAAGATGAACATATTTTACAAAACGGCCTTAATTCTTCCGATTTTGCTCAAACTGCCCATTAAGTATGATAGTAAGCATGAGTGTCGTATTTGTCTTCATTTCTGCCGAAACTTCGTCATTGCTCACATGTCCGATCCATGGCATTTCAGCAACCTTCTGTTTAACCAACATTTCAGTTCTTTGTTTCTGACGAATTTTTCACGATGCTTAATACTTTGCTTAACTTTTTGGAAGGCATTTATCGTTATCGCAATGCAGTTGCCGTACTTTCCGTTCTCCGTTAACACAGAAACAGATTTGTTTTCTCAACGACGTGACGTGGCATCCCCCTGACCTTTCTACAAATATTTTCATGGCATCTGCTCTAACAAGCTTTTTTCTCTGGTGCCCGACAACATGATTTTAAACGCGCAGCTAGATTGTCATCTAGGACGCACTATTTTAATGTTGAAATGTAACCATCACTTCTACTCCAACAGTTTCTTTTCTCACACTTCCCACCTGCGGAACTCATTTCCGTTCACTTGCTTCTCTGATAACTACAATATTCAAACATTCAAACGCAACTTCAATCGTCATCGTCTATCTTCTTGAATCTCGTTCTTCTTTTATCATTTCCTTAATCCCTCTATACCCAGTCTTTTCTCTCACTCACACTTTTTGTAACCCCCATCTACGTACGAGTGACATTCCCGCGTTATTTGGGGTGAAATGATTAAAAAATATAATCGGATCGAGGATTCGGAGAGCCGAGATCGAACTCCAGTCGAGTTTATTACATTCACTTACATGTTATACCCTTGCAAAAAGTATGAATCCATTTTTTTCTCCTGGCCCGGGTCCTATAGCCTTGAGTGGCAACCAGTGTAGAAGAAGGAAACTGCCTTGTAGGCCCTGCCTCTTTAGGCAAATGCTAGAAGAAGATAACTTCAAAGATAAATGCACCACCCATGTTGTCTCGAAGAAAGCGACTACCCAACCTACTTCGGTCCGGGAATATAATGGATTCCTCATAAATACATAAGACAAGATTTGGGACATGACACGACGCAGTGGAGCTTTCTGATTTCGGACCATTCGCCCATGAATATATCATCCACGGCACTTTAGACCAGGAGTCGGCAACCTACGGCACGCGTGCTAAACGTGGCACGCCAAACAATTTACAATGGCACGCAGCCGCAAATGACATCACGAAGTCCGAACCAATAACGACTACAATGCAAAGAAGATATTAAGGTGTCTCAAAACTGCTCATTCTTTGAACTCCCATTAATAATAAAAACTTTAAAAAAGAAACTTTTAAAAACAGTCTATTTTTATTAATGTGGTTTACATATTACTGTATATATTACTATATAAAATATATTGTATAACAGGTATATTAACATAGACTTGTATAAAAAAAATACGTATACTGTTGGAATGATTTTAAACCCTAAATCGACCCCTGTTTTAGACGGCAATAATCGGACTATTTTACTCGTCTACATGATGACAATATTTCAATAGAAATAGTGTAAATAATGGTAGAAACGCTATAGGAAATGCATGGTAGACAAAAAGTATGTAATGAATGTAATTCCAGATATTACCGTATTTGTCAGAATGCTAATAACCCGAAATAAGTGAGGGTAGATTGAAAGTTTGTGGAATCCTGTCAGCGTAATATGTACAAAAACCAAGATGACGATTGCGGCAGTAAAAAGTTCAGATGTCTGGTGTTCTTCTGATCCTTCCTCTCGCGGATTCTTTTGCGTAACAGTGGCATCAAGATGGCGACCAAATTAAGCTAGGTAAGCTAACCGTTTTTTGATATCTGTTCCTCATGAATCCTCAGAAAGCCGATACTTACTATGTAGCACGCCACCGGACATAAAGCGCGTAAAAAGAACATTGAAGAAAATTGTCGTAGATTGAGTTTTGTTGATGCAGCGTTAGGGTCCTTACTGAGGAACTGCCGATAAACTAATAAAATCCGGAGACGACAAGCAATGCAACGAATATAGATAATTAAGACAGGTGTAAAAATAAAAAAGAAATTGGACTAAACCAAAAAGTGTATAACTAGGATAGAGAACGCTTATCAAAGATATAATAATGAGAACATTACCAGGTTTGCTTAAAACGTAATGTGAGTAAGGAATGCAAAATTCGACCTTTGATGAACTAGAATGAAACACTGAAATGAACACACTAAATCGTTGGATAATTTCAAAGCCGGCAAATTGTTGAAATCAAATTATATCTCCCTTGAATTTTTTTTGTAGCCGATTTATTTTAAATAATGTTATCTCTTATATTATCAATAAATTGGCTTATTCTTGAATTCTGTTTCTTTTTATTCAGTCAGTCTAATATTTGTCGGTGATCTTTTGTTGAATAGCCACTTCGAATATTAACCAATTTATATTATTTCTTGCTATCTCAGGTATTTAATTTAAAGAATTTAATTTAAAGAATTTAATTTAAAGAATAGTTTAATTCTGTTTTATAGCAATATCATAGAGCGCCAATTTAAAAAAAGAAACTTTAGAATTTTCTTTCGTTTAAAATAGGTTGAATTTTAAAATAGGCTTAAATGACATTTTTTTTATAAGCTCAGAAACACACAAAGACCAATAAAAAGATTAATGCCAGTGATACTCCTAAAATAAATTGCCTATACCTATCTTCGCTTATTTTCATGAAAAATGTTCTGATAATCTACATTCATTAAGTCCACCAGTTCAGACATTTATATTTAAGACACACCATGTCACATATACAGAGTTGAATCAACCTCATTTCTCTCGTGTTCTAAATGTAAGAAGAAAGTTCCACTCAGAGCTCCTCTTCGCAAGAAAAGATATTTCGTGGAAGAGGCCCCTTAAAAAGCAATTCCATGATCATATTAGAATCATATCCTTTTCACGTCTCGTGTTAACCGTTGTCTATCAACAATCTCAGTCAGTAGCTCACTCTCTTGAGTGGCTCTTGGGCTTTCGATTGGGTCACCATAGTAAAACAAAAAAGAAAACAAATGTAAAAGATAGAGAAGCCAACATCGATCCGGAACTATAAGAGACATCGTAGAATTGATTAAAAAATAGAAATGGAAGTGGTCAAAAGAAAAGTTTAAAAAATCAAACCTTGAAGCAAGAAAAAACGATATCAGATGAAGTAAAAGGTTGCTTGAGCGTATGTAACAAACTTAGTGGAAAAGAAACCGTACAGATGAAAAGATAAAGAGATTCATTGGTAAGAAATAACACGGAAGAGCATAGTCACGGCTGTCATGGAAGGATATGGGAAAGACTTTTGTCCCGCAGGGGACAAGTGATAGCTGGTTATACGTTTGCAAATACATAAAGAGGCGAGTAGAAATATACAGATTTGCATAGCCTTTATATTCGAACGTATATGGTTATAAGTAGAAATGCTCCTAAGTTAGCTAACAAAGAACGTGTAGCTTTTATCTTGTTCATAATTTTTTTTTAAATTTTGTACGGATTGTAATGACCTCAAACCGACACGTGTTTTGTGTTGTATTCTACAGTGCTGTGTTGCGAAATTGTACTGGGTCTAACATATTGGAACCTCAATCGGAATCCTTTGCCTTTTCTATAAACATCGGGTGTTTCATTAAGACGGATCAAAGTCAGCAGTAAATAAATCAGTGTTATTGGTGAAAATGTATTTATTTCTCAACTGGATCATATTAATTATGTCATGGCTATTATGCGTGAAAAATAATATCGCCCAAATGTCCGCCAAGGCTTCGGCTGCACACCTCCACTCGATGGTCTAAATTTTTGATGACGTCTCTGCATAGTTGCTCCTCGATCTCACCAATATGCCTTATTATCTCATCCTTCAGCTGTTGAATTTTTGTTGGATGTTGGGATGACCCCAAAGGAAGACATCAAAAGGCGTCAAGATGTGGTGGTCAATTGACTTCGCTGTTTCGAGAGATGATGCGACCTAAGAACTTCTCTTTCAAATTCTGTTTGAACGTCCATTTTTGTAATAGGCTTCGATAACTTTAACAGGTTTTTTGATTGTTAAGCTTTCCATGGTTGAAATTTCCAAAGACTTAAGCTGTTAAATGTAAAAGAAAAAGAAAAAAAAGACGCTTAAATTTAATTCACATTTAAAATCGGTCCAAGTGATTGGAAAACTCTTTATTTTCCTGGCAATTGTTCTGA
>CAHIKZ030000199.1:980000-1015000 GCA_903632075.3 Acanthosepion pharaonis
GCGTTCGCTCAGAAATCAAGGCTACAGAATTTGGGCCAGAAACATCGTAATGGCCCGAGACCTAAAGGTACCTAGGTGAGCTCGCTCATCCACTGGAGGACTCAGAGACACAATGAGAGAAGTGGGTGAGGATAACCAGCGCTACCCGGGGATGCCTGCGTATCATCTAACCCCATTTGAATTAGTATAGTAGATAGTTACAAGGGGGGGGGGCTGAAAAGGGCAAGTTATCTATTCAAGTAAAAACATTCAGGCTTTCAAAGGAGAATCGTTAAGGATCTGAGGGAGGGATATGGACAGGAAATGTGAAACAGAAATAAAGATTTAAAGTTTTAACTTAGTATATGTCCAAATATCCCGTTTTGAAAATGGGATAGACTCCATCATCAATAATCTCCGATAGAAAAAAAAATCCTATTAAATATGTTGGCCTCGAGAATTAACTTGCACGAAATTTATACAGACGTTAGCATGCGCAAATATATATATATATATATATATATATATATATTGTGTGTGTATTTAGGTCTGAGGAATGTCAAGGGTGATTTTTTTCTTTATGTGACTTCACATGATTCACCAAGCCAGCCTTTGAAAAAGCTATACACTGACGGAAATCACATGTCCAACCCTTGATACCCTTGTCGAGTCCATGGTCTTCACTCATTTGAAGTCACTGCTTCAGCGGTTTGTGTTCCAGATGACATTCTTTGAAGAGTTGACACCCGTCTCTTATTTGACCTCTCCATCTAGTTCTATCTAGGGCCATATCTTCCCAATTATTGAAGTCATATGCCAGCTTTTTTAGGTTGTTCATGATACAGTCCTTCTATCTTTTCCTTGGTTTGTGGTGAGGATGCTTTCCACTCAGCACACCATAAAATTTGTTTTTGGGAGTCTACTCTCCTTCATTCAAATTATGTGTTCTATCCATTGCATTTGGGAAGATGTTACAAGTGTCTCTATGAATTGGCAGTTGGCTCTGACTTGGACATCAGTATAAGGAGTTCTGCTATTCGATTTGACACTTTATATCTATCTATCTATCTATCTATATATCTATCTATCTATCTCGCTCTCTCGCTCACTCTCTCCTTCTCTCTCTCTCTCTCTCTCTATATATATATATATATATATATATATATATATGTGTGTGTGTGTGTGTGTGTGTGTGTGTACATATATATATATATATATATATATATATTGTGTGTATTTAGGCAGCATTTTTTCATTGATACATGTTTCAATAAATAATATACACAAGTGTCGTTTATTTATTTATGTAAATTCTTTTCATATCGTCTGATAATGGGTTATGTAAGCCGAAAGATTAGATAGGATTTTTAAAAATATATATATATATATTTTTAAGCGTTTCACCCCAAGCAAGGCGGGAAGCCACTAGTACGCAAGGGGTTACAGAAAATTTGGAACAAGATCAGATAGGAGTGATAGAAGAAAGGATGAGGAGAAGGGTAGTGGATAGATCAACGCAACTGGAGATGTCGATTGACATTACATTTGAATAGCTGGAGATTATAGCTCTCAGGGAAACTGGAATAGGGAAGGGAGTTCCACAGGCGAGAGGTGCGAGACATGAAGCTATTGGAGTAGAAGAGACGGCCACATTTAGGAGTTTCGACAGTGAAAGGGTGAAATGTCATGTTTTAAAATGTGCTTACATAGCTGATACCTGCGTATTTATTTTCCATTTTCTGTTTCTACACTTTAAAAAGAATCTCCGAACGACATGCACCAATATTGGGGGATAATAATTATTTATCTTAAATGGAGAAAAAACGGACATTTACTTTTACTAATTTATGCAAATTTTTGTTTTTTAATTAAACATATCTATCTGCGTGTTCTTTATCTAAAATATCTTATTTGTTAAAAAAAAGTTGTTTATTTTTCGTACGCAGAACATTTAGGTTCATATAAATCTGTAAAAATCAGGGACTTTATATTGTATCGATATTATGAACAAGATAATCAGTTAAGTGTTATACGTGATGCACACTTGGATGATAATGTCGCTTTTCGGTTCATGACTGACTAGACAGAAGATTTCCTACAGTACACTGCCGTTTCTTTCTGCTATAGACTGGTTGCCAACTAAGGCTATAGAACCAAGTCTGTCCTGCTATTCCACCCATATTTCAATTCGGATTTTTGCATTGACTTTCGCTCAAATACCCTTTCGCATACATATGAATCGAGGAATAGAACAATACTTCTAAAATGATAACAAGTCAATACTGACTTTTCGATTATGACAAATGTCGCGCTTTTGAGGTGCAATGAAGGCTCATATACGAAAATTATTAAAAGAAATGTTTCCTATTTTTTACGAGTACATTAGTATACTTAAGTCGTGCTAAGACAAAGAACGTTGTCCTTATGAAAAAAAATATATATTGGAAACAATCCTGTGTTTTTTAACGTTGTTCATCACCCAAATGACAATAACCTGTCATGTAATAACATAAAGGTAGGCGATGGTCCTTCCCTGTGATGTAATTGCTATCAATTGCTATGCATGATCCTAACTGAATAAAAAATGCCAAAAAGAAGATAATATACTGGGTTGACGGCGGACTCAGAAGGAAACTGTAAACGTCCTAGACAAGTTAGGAAAGGAAAGCGCGAAGAAAGGACTGTGCATATTAAGATGACAGAATATACTTAAAGTCTGAGCTATGAAATGACGTCGTCAGAGCCAGGCGCGTACTGGAATTTAACTGTATATTTAGTGTAGTAACACACGAAAAGAAAATTTAACAGAAATCTGAAGGCGCATAATAATAGCGAAGATGCCTTTCAAAAGCTAAACAAAGCATTGAGAAATGTGAAAAGCACGTTAGAGACTGAGATTAGTGATGAGGTACCATGTAACATCTTTCTATATACCATTGAATATCAAACACTCTCTTTACAAATGAAAAGACGCACGAAGTTGTACCGGAAGTGGTGTTACTCTAGTAGCTTACTTTGATTTAATAATGATTTCATTGTATTTTAGTTCGACAGTGGCAGTTCAAGCCATAGAATGAATATGTGAACAACGAAGAAGTTTTAAGAAAAATATACAGAAACTAAAACATTGATTCAGATAGATACAGTGAAAATTCTGGGAAGCAAAATGAGGAAAGTAGGCCTGGTGAATTTAACACATAGAAGTAAGAACAAAGAGAGCGAGTAACTTACCTGACGAGTCTGTGAAAATTTATCACAGAGACAGGAAAAAGCGAGACGTTAAAAATTCAAACATTACTTACAGCTACAAGGGAGAGCCAGTTGTGTAGAGCTGTGATCACCGAAGTGCTGAAAGAACCAGGCACATAAAAGAAAAAAAGATATATTGGCAAATTTTTGTTTTTTACTTTTTTTCTTTTCACTGTCTATCATCTAAAAACATTTGAGCCCTGACCACCGCTTTACCGGTGGTAGAGAAAAATGACGTAATACTCAGTTACCGATTGAACAGAGGTAGAGAAAAATGATTTAATGCCCAGCTACGGTGTGTAAACACTTGTAAGTAATTTTTTATCTGCCGTGAAACATTACATATCAATTATCTTGCGAATTTTGACTTAGAAGCTCAGGCAGAAGGGTTAAAATTATTCAGGAACACAGGACTCAAAAGAGTTAAGTGCTACTAAGCCATTTGTAGTTATTATTAAAAAGAAAATGTTTGATACAGCTTAACCTGCTTATTGCGTATTGTAAATACTTGAAAAAAAAATTATATCGGTAGTTATGGAAGTTTCTTTTTATAAAATCTGCACAGACCAAAGCGATACAAATCACCAATAATTGTCACGGAATATAAACAAAGAAACGAAAAACTTGAGTGACGATGAACTGAAGAATACAAGTCTAAAAAACACCAACCAATTTGTGCTTTGTTTGAAAATCTCGGGAATGTTTTCAACACAACATCGGCTAATTAACAGGAAGTAAAATAAAAACATCTTCCTTTTTTCTTTTTTTTCTTTTTTTGTTAACACGTTCTTTTGCAGCAAGTGACCTTATTTGATCAAATGAAGAGACACAAGTTATCCAGAAAAGCAAAAATAAATTTAAAAAAATAAATCAGTCTACACATCACTCGAGTTCATATTATTTGGATGAAATCGGATGACATCATTGGTTAAGACGTCTCGTTGCCAGGAGGTGTAGATGGCTCCATGGTTAACAACACAGAACAGAGGCGGCGAACAAAGTTCAACATACTTACGTTCACTTTGCTTTCATCTCCTTGGGAAAGGTTGGGATCTAATTCTTCCCTAAAATATGTAGAAACTGTACAGCTTCCCTTCAAACCTGGAAGCCAGTTTAGCTAATGCATCTCCGTAGAAATTAATGTTATACATAAACTGCAACAGCACCACTTGCATTAATAACAGCTCGACACCCTACAGATGGTCGTCAGGAATAATGTAACATAGTGCCTGTAACTGAGAGGAGAGTAAGTTAAGAATAAAAAAACAAAACTCTCCTAACTAAAACAGAAAAAGAAAAAAAGAATGATGTGGTGATGAATTGTCATTGGACCGTGAATTAACCAACCAGAAACTGTCGAAAAAGCGAGATTCCTTGATAAAAACGCAGCTGCCCCCTCTAAAATTCTCCATTAAAGTTTTCAGCTTGGTAGCGAGCCTGCAGCAAGAAGTTCACTCACTCACTCTACCATCTCCGTCACTGATAATTAGTCGGCATTATTCTCCTCTCTGAGACAATAAGTGACCTATTCAGAGTTCACTGTGTTATTCTATTTACTATTAAAAGAAAACCTTTCGCCTGGTGAAAAAACGGCTTTTGACTTTCAGTTTGGAATCGAGACAGTTCGACTTTTGGGTATTAGCGTGAATCAGATAATGCGACCCACAATGAAGCAACGACCGTGGTTCGCCAAAAACAATTTCAAGCCATATATCATTTCGTGATATCACCAAAGTAATCAAAACAGATACGTTTCTTGTAAATATTATGTCAATCGACGAGAAAACAGATCAGAAAATGTTTTAATAATTATCATAGCCTTATTCTGTTAGCTCTAGTTGCCTTTCATTCTCATCATTCTTGTTTTTCTACAATAAATTCCTATTAGGTTGACTCATAAATAATTTGTGTTTCGATTCATGATGCATTCGTCATTACACTATTTACATTATTCGGACTATTGTCCTCATCTTTGTTGCCACAACGTTCCGGCCGATTGGAATGTCGAACTGAACCCTTTATTTCCCTCACTGGGGTAGAATGTTTTAGTTCCACGTGCCATGTCTAATGGATGTCAGTTATGAGTTATCTTAATTCCCCTCTCCAAGTTCTCCGCCGTCTTAACCAGGTATTGAACTCCTGTCACTCGATCTAACTAAAGCCTTTATCCACTGTGTCATGTGTCCTTGAGGACATCTGTGTATGAATTTCTGGGTAATATAAACCTAATGTCTTCTGCAACAATTTTTTTACCAGTGCTCATATGGCAATTTTTTGTTGTTATCATAGCCTGTTTTTACCAAAGCTCATATTGCAATTTTTGTTGTTATCATTGATTTTCTCTAGCACTCCTTATTACTGGTTCCCATATTGTATTCATTTCTATGCTTGGTTTGCTCAGGAGATTTTTGTGTGCCGATTTCTTAAGTTTACGAATTTTCCAATGATGTTCTTTGTCTTTGATTTCAATCTAATCCCAAAGAAGGCGGTGATCTCCCTTTTCTCTCCACGCCTGATTTTTCCACTTCCCCTCGTGCTGCAGCTTTCTGGTGTTCTTAAAGCCTTACCTCATTACAATTGGTACACTAACGGTTATTAAATATATCATGGCAGGTGATGAAAAGTGGGTTGCATACATCAATGTTCAGCGCAAAAAGCAGTGGATTGATAAGGATGAATTTCCACAACCGACCCTAGAAGCTGAGCTCCGTGGAAGAAAGACAATACTGTACGTATGGTGAGATCGTCGTGATATTATTCATTTATCGTTGCTAAAAGCACACTTAATGTTCATTTTTACGTCCAGAATCTGCAACGTGTCCATAAATATTCAGTCGAAAAGCGTCATGCGCTCGTCAGTCGGAAAACTGTTCTTCTTTATGACAACGCAGAACCGTGTACAAAAAATAACAGTGGAAATTGTTTTTTTTTTAACTCGATTGGTTTGTTCTACTCCCCTCGCCACATTGACCTGATCTTGCATCGTCCGTTTATTACCTTTGCCGATTACCGCAGAAAACTTTGATGGTAAAATTTTCTCTAATGAAAATCAAATTTAAGAGTTCATCGACAGAATCTATCTATATCTCTGAGATGAGGTATTATGATTACTTACATTATTTACATAATGTGTCCTCAAGGACACATGGCCCAGTGGATAAAGGCGTTGCTTAGATCCAGTGACTAGATCCAAAGTAATTGTGAGTTCAATACCAGGCCACAGCAGTGGTGAACCAAACTTGGAGAGTTAAGTTAAAGGTAAATAACTGAGACACCCGGAAGAGACACGGCACGTGGAAATAGAACAAACTACCCCGATTGAAGAAATAAATGTTTTCCGTTCGAAATTCCAATAACCTGAAGAAGGTTGGAGTGTACAACAGCCGAAACGTTGTGAATATTGCAATGAAGATGAGGATAACAGTCCGAATAATGCAAGTATTATCAACAACGTTTTCACGTTAAATGCTGCAGAATTTTACTCAAAAGTTATTTTTTTAAAATGATGTCATTGCAAATAATGTTTAATATAAATTCGATAAAATGTAAGTGTGTTTTATTTTTTTAAAGAACAAAAAAACGGAAATTAGTTAAGATTCAACTTAATATATCGGAATCATTAGCAATTCATATTATACATTGATTTTTTCATTTGTGTTTTACAGCTTATCAACCCTTTGCAGGCTATTTAATGCCAGTAAATATTTTTTTGGGGGGGAGGGAGACTATAATTTATACAATCTTATTAGTTTCCCATAGCTAGAGGAAAAGAGGTAGATTCATTATTTTCCCAAGGGTAGGACGGTTTGATTGAATATAACTCGGACTGGAACTCGGTGTTCCGGTAAATCATTCTATCCATTACACCACCCACACATCCCAGCTTATATCGTCTGGTATTCCCAAGCGGTCACTCATCATGGCTCGTAGGCGTTGCTTAACTTCGGTCATCGTACGGGAAACGTTGTTTCGACGTGATATGTCCGTAAGCTTTATTTTACACTAGGAGGGCTGAAAATTTATTGGCCCGACCAAGAAGAGATTTCTTTTTCAATTTCTAATCTTTGCGTCATTTTGTTAGATTTTGGTACTGATCATTTTTCAGACCCATTTTATAGTAACCGATGACAACTGAAGATCCTCATCTTTTTATTTATTTTCAATGCAGTTCTATACTTAAACCAGTGGCACTGCATGCACATTATAGACATTATATCTAGAATGTACTGAATGTCTACACTGTATTGCCGCTGATGCAAACATGACTAGCAGAATAGCGTTTTATATTCTGCTAGTAATGTATTATTTCTTTATCACGAACAACCCTGTTTTTTTCATTTACAATGCATTTCTATATTAAAATAATGAACAAAGCTTTTACATAAAAGCAACAAGCAATACATTTCTATTCTACATACAAAAGCCATATCCTGTCAGTAACATTTGTATTTATTCCAAACCAATGAAAATCATTTTCTTAGTAATGTTCACAGCATTTCATCGGTAATGTATTTACATTATATATTAGTAGGCTTTTTTCTATCAGTATCACGTAACTTAGTTTCTGACCGCCCATAATCGATTTGACCATCGTTTTCAATACACAGTAAACAGACCAACCCTCGAAACTTGCTAAATCGAATTTTTCGTTTAGGAAAGAGGAATAATAAGGAGTTATTTAGCTAAACTGATTATCATTTTCCAAGTATAAAACAAACCATCAAACGGAAGTTATTTTCGGAGTCTTTTCATATATAATTATTATTATTACTATTACTTTATTTTTAGTGGATACACATATTTGAGTAGACTTCCCGTTTATTTACTAAACAGTATGCTTATTTTTGTCTACCGTCTTGAATATTCGAGAAATCTTATTAAGCCTGTAGACGAAATAAATAAACTGTTTCATAGAAAAAGCGTCAGTTCAAATATGGATCTACTAAAATAATAATTAAGTAAATGAATCTATAGGATCTATCTATTTATCTATCGATATATATATATATATATATATATATATATATATTTCGAAGCGAAATCGAATTTTATAGGTCTCATGAAATAAAATATTACCATGCCTTTCTTAAGCCTCCGAATATAATATATATATATATATATATATATATATATATATATATATATATATATATATGATGTTAATGTGTAAACCATATGGATAGTTGCAGAGATGATATAAATCCTGAGAGCTCAATGTAATAAACAGAACAAGTAATAATTAGTTAACCAATCGGAGAATTCAGAAAGCCATGGTAATAATTTTCTTTCGTGAGTATAAATACGTATGGACGAACACATTTACGTGAAAACATATATGCGTAGATGGATGCGAATATGTGTATGAATCTAAGCACATATGTGTAAGTGTAATTATATGTTTATATAAAAAATATGTATGTATCTAGGTACAGGGATTTGTGTACGATCTACGGTTTCTCCCTTCATCAAATCCGTTCCTTGCTTTTCCCTCTTTCTTTATTCCTTTTCCTTTTCCGGTGAATAAGAGGTCAACGCTACAACCATCGCATCTCCAACAGACATATACCTCCCTCCACCCGTTCATACTCTGTGTAACCATCTTAAAACTCAGCTTCTGCTAATCTTGTTTTTCATTTCGTTTTTCGGTTGATTCATGGAATAATTTTTGAATCCATTCATAGTTTTGAAAACGCAAGGTCTGACGAAGCGAAATCACATTTTATCGGTCTCGCGAAATAAAATATTACGATGCCTTTCTGAAGCCTCCGAATTGTTAATTATATATATATATATATATATATATATATATATATATATATATATATATATATATATATATATATGCGCACGTGTGTTTCTGTCTATCTTGGATGATTAAACAAAGTTGATAGGTTAACACCAATTTTATTGTGAAATCATTCATTTGAATAAAGGCAATGATATTTAGGTGAATAGCCATTTCCATACAAGAAACAGTTTATCTCCATTGACCGAACATTTATCGATACATCTTCGCGCACATCTATAACATCAATGTTATCGTTGCCATTTCCTAATCTATAGAAATTATAAAATCTTTCTCTTTGGAAATTAGCCTTCTCACGTCTATTATATGCTATCAATCTTTCTGTTATTGATGAGAGTTTCCTTCCTATCCTTTTGTTT
The DNA here is from genome assembly GCA_903632075.3 of Acanthosepion pharaonis. Classification (NCBI taxonomy): domain Eukaryota; kingdom Metazoa; phylum Mollusca; class Cephalopoda; order Sepiida; family Sepiidae; genus Acanthosepion; species Acanthosepion pharaonis. Next base: position 989,394 of record CAHIKZ030000199.1, read on the forward strand.
AAGTTAGTATGGAAAGTCATCATATTAATACCACCATTCTCGCTTCTAGTTATTGATATCCATTTTAGCTGTTGCTGTCGTGAGAAATCTTCAAGTGACGTTGTTTTTGTTATTTGGTAAAAATATTTGTAATTTTGTAGTTCATGTCTATGAGATCTGACGAAGTGACTTTTAGTCATTGATCTGAGAAAGCGGTAGACGGTAGTTTTGATATTTCAAAACGGCTTGGGCGTCAGGCATGACATCCACGTAAAAGTCTCAATCTCATGAGGCTACTGAAAAATAATTCGAATTCTTTGGCTAAGTTGCTTCTGTGTGCATAAGACTGTGCTGGACAAAACTACGTTGAACGTAACCTGTCCTGTGTTCAGTTTCCTTGTCTCTTCTGTTAAATTTCTCATAACCAACCTATAGATCGAGTTATTTGACACATTTATATTTTATTAATTCCCCATTCTGAATTTTTATTCATGGTATATGTCATCACTACTTTCATTCAAATCCTGATCTAAAATCTGACATTCTTGTCGAAAGAGATATTCAAAAAACATAATGATAAAAGTCTTTTTTAATCCTTTTTAAAGTCATAAGAAAATTAAATAAACATAAAATGGAAGCATACATTTATAGTGAATGAAAGAATTTATTATTGAACAAAAAATGAAATACATAAGATAACGGAATAAAACGGTAGAAAATGGACACTTCATGAAAACAAAAGGTCATGTGTCACCTGTCATGCAAAGTATGATCAACAGCAACAGTTTGGTCTTCTGATCAGCAAAGAGAAGGTCAAAGTGATTTTTGGCGAAGACCAGCAACACCCAGTCTTGTTTGATGGCCAGGCACTGGAATCTGTTGTTGATTTCACCTATCTAGAACATAACATCTCACGATGAAAGAATTGGAGAAAAGAATTGGAAAAACAGCAAGTTTATTTTAACGTTTACGACGTATATAGTCTAACGACATGCAAGAATACCAGCAAAGACTGCCAGAAGGTAATGCATTCTCCCGACGATGCTTGAGCACCATGGCGAGACTACATAGCTTACAAAGAGGTCATGGGGAGATCTTGCAAAATTGATCTACATGACAGAATCAGAGTGTGGAGGCGCATGAAGTTCGTTCATGTATTGCAGATACAATCAACAAAAACAGGGGAGAACCTACTTTCAGTGGAAGCCGGATGGGTACGTAGACAAAGTAGTAGACCGTTCATGACCTGAAGGAAGACCTGACTGAGATGGTGCTAACCAGGAGGGAAGCTTCGGGTCAAACCCAGGATTATGCTCAATGGAGACTTCTTGTACAATGTTCCATTGGGAATGAGATGAACTAACAAACTAACTAACTAACTAACTATATATATATATATATATATATATATATTGAAACAAGATTTGTTGAACAATACCGAACAGGTCTGCCTGTTCAATTATTTATTATGTTCTTACAATTTCTGAGTATGTTAAAATTAAAATTGTTGGTAAACTTAGTTTGAAGTTGTATTTTCAACAATTTTTTTAAAGAATACTTGCTTCCTAAATAAACCATGTATATATATATATATATATATATATATATATATATATATATATATATATATATATAATTATTATTATATAATTATAATTCATTCTATTTGTTGCAAAAACAAAAAAAAAAACGTAAGATAGAAATCTTTGTGGCTTTTAATTAGAAATGATATGAGGAAATATTGATTTCCCCACTCATAAAAAATTGTTCAGCTGACTGACTGTTGTGTGTTTTCTCAAGAATCGGTGTTTTCTATTTTCTTAAGTCACAAGTGTCGGGTGCCAGTCAGGCTACAAACCTTTACATAATGACAATGATTTTCCCGATTAAGTTGCAGACTTATCGATGAGAACAATTTCAAACGGCTGTTGACAAGAAATTAGATTCATCTGGTACAAATCATTAAATATTGTTAGATTTCTGAATTTTAAGGCATGTCAACACTCATTTGGGTCATTTACTGCAGGAATAAGTTTTTTTATATATATTATACTTGAAAATGTAGGTAAACATAGACGGTGTATATAACTTTAGTAATAGGTAAATATTAAGTGGATTTTATCAATTTAAACGCTATTTTCAGTGGATACCCTTATTTAAGTAGACGCTCCGTTTATTTATTAAAAAGTATATATATTTATTTTCTTAAATAAGATTTCTCGAATATTCCGACCGGCAGGACGATAATAAATGAACATACTGTTTTATAAATAAACAAAGCGTCTACCCAAATAAGATTATCCACTAAAAATATCGTTTACAGTGATAAAATCTGTCGGATTAATAAATAGAATATTCATTAATTCTTTAGGAGTATTTGAGTCTTTGTTCTAGTCTATACTTGCAGCTATGGGTAAATATTAATCGTCGATAAACATTGGTCGGATTTATCATTTGAATTTTTAAGCATCCACCGGAATATGTCCCGTTTTTGAGAGAGACCTAACCCATCTGCAGGGGGTTACAGTTATACCGCCATATACACAGGTCATCTACTAAAGAGCGAAATCTTTAGATTGTAGTAACGGCTTAGTTAGCTGGTCTCTTATGTGTAGAATAAAGACCAGCTAAGCCGTTACTACAGTCTAACGATTTTGCTTTTTAGTAGATGACGTGTATTTTTTTAGATTATTTTATTTTAGAATATTACGCAATAAAAAAGAACTGCAATCTGCAATGTTATTGATTTTGACCTACTATTCAGTCCCATTCCCCACCCCGCTGTAATGTTGCTTCTCTGTGCCTTTTCTATGAACACTTACAAGGTAATTGTTCTGAAAATATTTCCACTATAATACCTAGTTTATGAATTTAAGCGCATTACTAGACTGGCGGAAAGTTCTCGTCATTTTATAGCTAGAATAGTTAGATGAAACCGTAAGTTCTATGCTTGCAGTTTCTTCTCTCGCCTTTCTCGTTTGTGGAAATTTCTTCCGGCTTGTTACTTTCCAGTCATCTTTGATCTTCAAAAATTTAAATGAAACGTCAATCGTTATCTTCTGCCTTCATAATTATTATTCTTGTATTGTCCGCACTCCTTAAAAAGTTTTTTTCTTCTTCTATTCTCTAAAACTCAGTAACTTTGTAACTTAGGGGCATTATCCCCTGCAATTTCAGTTCTTGTCTGTATGAATATAACCTGAATCAAAAGTACATTTATCTATATTGTCTGTTATTTTTTTTTTTTTTTGTCTTTGTTTTTTATCAACTGTCATGGCTGGGTATCAAATTTCTGGATTTAACAGAATTCAGTACAACTTCCTCAGTGTTGGTTTAAATACAGCGTGCATCAGATTAGTGTTAATCGCTACCATCCATGTATTGTCTTTACGCCGTCTTTTCAATGTAATGAAGCAATGATATGGAGACACTAGCGTTATTAACTACAAAGCAAGACCAAAATAGGAGAAAATTATGTTAGGGGTGGAGAGCAGCTGAGTAGTAGGGTGAGGAATGAAGACTAGAGCATTTCCTAGAAAGATTATAAGAATAAATAGTCATTATTTTGTTTGTCGTCATATGTGTATGTGATCTAGTACAGTCCATAATTTCTGAGTGCTATCTTCTATGCCATTATGAAAGCCATGAACCAAAATCGAATTCGAGACAGGACAGTTCATATGCACTTAAAATTAATTTGCTTATAAAAAAAACGTGAATTGTATATAGACAATGTTTATCGAGAAAAGCACAATCAGCTCATGAGTCCTATCAAATCCATCACCTGATCACACTTGTCTACCAAAGCATTTTGCTAACGATCGCTTAATTTCGTTGCCCAAATGTATAAAAATAAAGGCCACAAGGTATCTCTCTGTCTCTTTTTTCCTTTTTTAACTTGCATGATGACGTCGAGACAGGACCTGTTTCGTATCTCCTTGGAGGTACCTCTTAGTCCCCAGTGAACCACGTGTCGCATTGTACACAAAGCAGTATATAAAAGCTTTTAGTTCCTAACTCTAGCAAACCAACAAAGATTTCTTTTACACAAAAGTAGGAAATCTCTATATGTAAACCGCCATTTAGTTTTACTAAGGAAATACAATACTGTATATGTATATGTACTACATTATTATACAATCTGTATATGTACTACATTATTTGTAATTTACTCCTTGCTGGGGAAAACTCCCATGCATTAACAATACTATCACTATAACTTCTATCGCATACATATACATCCTAGCACTAAATAATATCTCTTTAACATCTCTATACAAAATATACTTTCACTATCTCTAGATACATTAGGTAGATAATGTATTATCACTTTGAGATAATGCTCGTATATGCCTACTTGCGCTAGAGATGTCATAAAGGAGTCAGCGTCACATCCTGTTAAAAGTCTTGGTCATGGCATTTAGATTATCACCAATTCATCTAATCCGGAACAATAGGAGATGGTAATATTAGCCTTTTCCTTATTAGGAAATATTCAGAATTCATTGATAGTGCAGCCAGTGCTACTCGAGTTGTACTTTTCTTCACTGTTTGATTACCGAGTGGAGATCAAAGTGTAGTTTCTGTTGTTCTCGTCTCTCATGAGAATGATAATATTAGCTGTTTCCTTATGAGGAAACATTAGGAATTCATGGACCGATCAGTCAGAGCTACTTGTGTTACTTATGTTACACTTTTATTCACTGTCTGATCATCAGGTTGGGATCAAAGTGTAGTATATATTTTTCTCATGACAATGATAATATAAGTATTGACAGAGCGAGCAGTTGGTTTTGGCGTCTGTTGAAATTTATAAAATCTTTCATTTAAAACATTTTTTTCAGAAAAATATATTTTCTCAAGTCCAGTAGCTCTTGATACACTTTCTAGTATTGATGGAAAACACTTTCCTTGTCTTTTTTTTGCGGGGTTGGGGTAGTGTGGAACGTCAACATCGTGATTATGTCATTATCGTCTCTTCGGATTCCATGTGCTATTCATTTTAGTCTTTCCTGCTGTTCAAAATCCTCAAGAGGTTTCGTTAATGTTCTTTGGTAGAGTTATTTATTTTTGCGCTTAAATTCATAAACTTGGTATCATAGTGGAAATTTCCTCAGAGCAATTACTATGAAAGTATTCATAGAAAAGTCACAGTGAAGTAACATTACAGCGGTGAGAAAGTGACTGAAGACGAGGTGCTAGGTCATGATCAATAACATTGCAGATTGCAGATTTTCATAATTGTATAATATTCTAAAATAAAATCATCGAAAATTAAGTATAGAAGGCCAACCAAGCCGTTACTTTCGTCAAAAGATTTACAATCTACCTATTCAACTGTAAAATTGTGACAATTTGCCGACATTCTATTATTGCACTTAAACTTATATTCTAGGTAATATGGCGGTACGTTAATCAGAATAATTGCTATGGAATTATTTATAGAAAAAGGCATAAAGAAGCTACATTATGTCAGTATGAAAGTAACTGAAGCTGGTCAGAACCAATAATATTTCATATTCCTCTATGGAATCTCTAACTTTTGTAGGAATCTGATAGAAAATACACTATTTTTATTACATATAGTCCTGTATTTCAAGTACACAAAATATTATATGTTCTCATCTATTAATGACATTTGAAATTTATCTTTTTTTATTGCAAAAATGTAGTCTAATTGTTAACATTAAGAACGTTTATGAATAAAAATGACAATAGGAAAACTGGTAATTGCTGACGCGTTTCGTCCAATGTGGATTTTATCAAAGCAAAATACGAAATACATTCTGTTTTTTATTTTATTAGTTACTTTGTTCAATTAATTTCACTTTCGTATTTTGCTTTGATAAAGTCCACATTGGACGAAACGCGTCAGCAATTACCAGTTTTCCTATTGTCATTTTCATTCATAAATATTGTCTTCTCTACTGGTTAAATCAGAGAAATTTTCATTAAGAACATTTTTTATTACTTAGGTTTTAATCAGAGACTTTCCTATGCTGATTAAAATGTCCTACGTTTCACTTCGAAAAAAAAAGAATTTTTTTTTATTTGTAAACTGAATATATCAAATAACAAGCCTGGGTTATAACTGAAAAGTATGACAGTCCTTAAATAAGATTAACCTGCTAGAGCAGTTAAATCGTAGACCAAATCGAGGCAGCGAAGAGAAGGAATTTCAAAATTGTCTACAGCGTGAAATCTTTCACATTTTCATACTTGATTTGAAATTCGAGATTCCGTTTAATTTCGGCAACGACATGTGTAAAATTCGTTCTCCGAATAATTTACTCTTTGCTTTTTTTTATCATGATATTCGTTACATCGTACTCGATTCTATCATGATAATTTGTCTCAGTCTCGCTTAATTTTCGCTAATTATTCCTATTGTCAGTCACCGCCAGGAACGGTGTCTACTACCTTCGCCATCTGTTTTGCTGTCGTATACACTTCTATGAATAAAGACATCTACTGTATTGACACTCTTTTTCAATAACTTTTAAATGTGCGCACGCATGTGTCTCAATTCAGCATGTTGCCAAAGGACGGACGATGTATCTCTGTCGTGACCCTAATTGAGATCAGTGTTAAGCAAGCCATGAAGCTTACCAGAAATCCGTGTCATGAGGTGGGCTTAAATAGTCAATATCTTTTCCTTTGTTTCAAGGGAAATAGAATATCTTCCTCTTTTTCCAAAAAGAACTAGTTGAGATTTTATGATGCAGCTTGTATCCTGTTCTTTATATTTTTATTGTTTACTTATATATATATATATATATATATATATATATATATATGAATCAAATTAATTATGTACTACAAAAAATTTAAAACAGCTAACCTTATCTTCAAAAACAACAACACACCTGCAAAATCAAAATTACAAGGAACGAATATTATCTATGAGTTCAAATGCCCTTCAAGGAACTGTCTTCCTGCTCAAACCGAATTCATAAATAATTACATCGGTTCCACGACTACATGCCTATTCAGACGCCTAACGTTACACCTATCCGAGCACACCTCGTTTAGAATCCATTTAAAAACAAACTTACTAGACTCCATCCGAAACATACTACTAGAAAATATAAACATAATAACCTCATCTATATGTAAAAAAAAAGATTAAAAATAATGGAATCCTTAATAATAAAAAAGAAAGAAAGAGCCAACATTTAATAATATTAACTACCTACACGGCCACAATATATTAACTGTGTTCGGAAAATAAAACATCCCAATGACTCTAAAATCATACACACAATCCATACACCCAATTAAAAAGCAAAAATAAAATCATCCTTTATAATGGCTAAAATTACAACAGAAAACGCTCGAAATTATAGAATATTTGAACTGTTTCTACACACTTTGTGTCCTAAAAATAAAACACTTATTCGAACACAAGAAAAATTAAATAAAAAGCTTCATCGTAGTACCTTGTCTGCCACCTTTAATGAAACATGTATTAATGAATGATTTCTGCCTATATATATATATATATATATATATATATATATATATATATATATTAAAAATTATAATTATTTTTAACAATATGATTCCTTCACTACATAAGAGTTCTCATGTTTCAAAAACGAGAGCCGAAAACTGCAATATAATTATTAAAATTAAATTTAGTTAGAAAATTTTCGCTTGAGGATGAAACAGGGCTTGATACTTTAAATCAATTTAATTGTAATGATTATATTGAGGTTTTGAAACATGAGAACTTTTATGTAGCGAAGGCGTCATATTTTTTTTTTAAATAATTATAATTTAAGCTCTACTTCTGTATGGAGCACTGTTTTTTAAATATAAAAACAAAAATAAAGAACTCCGAATTATTTACCTAACGGGTTCTTTTCTCTCTCTCTCTCTCTCTCTCTCTCTCTCTATATATATATATATATATATATATATATATATATATATATATATATATATATATATAAAAGGGCCAAGGAGGGACTTCTTAGTCATGAAACTGCCATCCTCTTAAAACAACTTCAAAGAGGCCGTTGGACCAACGGAAGTACTGACCAAACTTAACGATAAAAAACAAATGAAAACTACAGATAAAGTTCTCTTTCTTCACTCCAATAACTCACTGCTACTAACAAGCAGGGATGTTTTCTTCCGATGATGGCCATGCTGGCTGAAACTAGTCGAGGAACTTAATTGAAATAACAAAACAAAAAAATATAAATACACAACTCTGTGTGTCTGAAAATTTATTTTTTTTCATATTTTTTATTGTTCAAAACACACACACACACACGCGTGCGCACACACACACACACACACACGCTCGCGCACACACACACACATATATATATTTATATATATATATATATATATTGTTACTAATGTTTATTTCTTTTATTCCAGACATAGAATTATAAAAAAAAATAACAACTTTAAGTATAAATTAAAAATATATATTTATAAACTGAATGAAGAATAAATAAAAACTGATTTTTCAACAATAACTTTTAGCGATGAATGTTGAGCTACATTGGATGGACCTGATAGTTAAACTCGAAGTTGGTCCTTCACAGAAACAGTCGATTAACATACCTTAGAAAACAACAGGGATAATTTGGCGGCTGATATTCTAGGTATTAAATTATTCGACCCTTCCAAGATGATGATGATATTGATCAGATAAATGCACAGAATTAGTGGACAAGACTATATTCGGTACAATTTATACGCATGTAACTTTCAGCTAAAGGGTATATTCATACATCATATTTACATACTGCAAAGTTGCATATGGACCAGCATTCCAAGAAAAAGTTTCAAAGATACCAAATTAATGGAACTGATTATACTGTCTGAAATTACCAATCCGCGGGAAGACTTGTGTAACAGGCTACTGCACACGTTTGAATTTATCTCATTTTCTGTCGGCTGTACCAAAATTTCCGTGCCTACTTACTACCAATTAAATCTAATCTATTATTGAACGCAAATGGAAATTAAGCTTTTGAATCACTAATCCTGAATTTCCGAAGCGGCTTTTGATTGGCGCTGCCATTTGAAGTGATCGAAAGCAATATCTTTCCAAGAGCCAACTTGAAAGGAGTGTGGCACAAGGTTTAAAGTTTAACATGGGACCCTACGCGAACATTGACTAGAGATGAAAAAATACTCAAACCATCTGAGCACTTTCTCTTTGGGATGCCTCAGATGGCAGGTTATGATCCTAGGCTCTCCTGAAGGAAAGATATTACCTGGGATGATGGTCCTCCACCATGGGGCTAGAACACATTATATTAAATTTTAACCACACGTCTCGCCCTTGGGTAATATAATGTTAACTGTGCTCGACTGAAGCCTATTTATTAAGCGCGGCAAAAAGAAAAAACCTGTAGTCATGGACGGAGAAAAAAATGAAGACATGGTTGGGGAAAGCTCTTGGCAACAAATATAAAATCCTCGCCAATATAAAAATAGGGAGACATTGAGAAATAAATCAACCACCTAACAAGTCATTCCAATCGTCTTATTTTTTTAAATACAAATGTCTCTTACGCTCGGATGATATATAATAAAACTTAGGATATCTTCTTATATGAGGCAGGTTCTCGTTATTGTTGTATAATTTAACCCCGAGCAAGGTGATAATGTTACTAAGACGCAAGGAGTTACTGAGACTGAAAAATAGCAATAAGACTTTAGTGAGGAGAAAGAGCGGTAAAAGAACGTGGTTAGCGATGGACATTGCATTTAAATTAATGAATATTGTAGGTAGCAGGGAAGCTAGAAAGCGGAAGATGATAGTTCCACAGTTGTTACGTGCGAGAAAAGAAACTATTAGAAAAGAACATCCCTATGATAGTAAAATGGTCTATGATATTAAAACTAGTATACACGTAACGTCAAAAATAACGGATTTATTTAAGCAATTCTATAATTAAATTGTTTCTCTTTTTTTGGGTTTTTTTTAATCACTTCACACCAAGCTTACTGATAATGGCTGTATGACACAAGCGGTTATGGGGAACAAAAAAAGAATGAATGAGAAAACACTAGTGAAGAGAAATGATAAAAAATATAATGATTTAGAAAGATAGAAGATTGCGATTGGCGTTGCATTTAATTTTTTTAAGAACGAACGCGGCATCCCTCAGTCTTTTCTATTAATATATTTGAAAATTCACCTGATAGTAAAGCAAGAAACTGGAAGAGAGTTCCACAGGTGAGAAGCGCGAGAAAAAACCGATGAGAATAGAACATGGTTACATCTAGTTATTTCAACAATAATACGATGAGACCTAGTTGCCAATCAAGTAGTACACTTAAAATCACGCGTTCGTGGTACCAAGGACAAGAGCTCATTAGGACAATTTCCATAAAAATATTCCTAAAAAAGACAGAGGAAAACCATACCACGAACTTTCTTTGGATTTTGTTGAGAATCTTCAGATATATAGACGGAGCACCAGACCAGATATGACAGCAATATTCAGTGCAAGGACGAATTGTAGATTTATAAATGTGCAAGATGGATTCTGACGTGAAAAAAAAACTGTCTGGCACGACACAATGAACAAACCTTCCAAGGAACAGACCTAACAATTTATTGAATATAATTGCCCAAATTCATGTCAGTAGAAAATAGAATCTTAGAGCCCAAGATGGCGCAATGACTTGCTGTCCTGGATGTTAGCATCAGCTATGATGATGGAACACAATTCATTTATTTCTTGTTGTACGGCCCTTTGTCTAAACAGTCAAAAAATATGACAACTACAAAACTGCTGTTCGATGTAGAAATGTAACTTTATATTATGTTATATACCGTACCTAAGAACACTAATAGTGTCATGGAGTAGTTTCACAGTGGAATCTTGTATTTGTACTAAGTCGGTCCTAAAATAGGTTCGACATACAAAACGTTAGGAACTTGATAAAATAGGTATAACGCAGAGTAATCTAGTTGTGGTTGCTGATACTTTAGTATTCGACTAACTGTCGTCCGGCATCGATGACTGACCAACTCACTGAGCGACTTAGCGACTTCCTCGTTACTATTACTACTACTACTTATTATAGGTGGGAGGGTCTATTAACTATAGAATAGGTGTGTTCCACTATAACAAATAGGTATGTCCCAATACTCATAAATACGTTGGACACTATTGTAAGTGGGGGTAATATTAATTTTCTAACCCCGGCTTTCTACCCGGGGTTAGAAAATCCGAAAGTTTAGAAAAAGGCCGAAAGTATGGGGCACCCAGTAAGGTTCGAGCTCACTACACAGTCGTAATTGATCTAACAAGACAAGCTTTCTAAACATTACACCACGTCGAGGCGCCGAAAGTGGGGGTAATATGCTGTCAAATAGTCCAACGCTAGCAGTAGTTTACCTACATCATGCCTCTGGTAAGTATTGTATTTTGTTGATTACAATTTCATTTTCCAACCTCCGTTTTGGTTATTCCTCATTTAGTAACCCTTTCTAGGTTACAACCTATTATGCTTGAGAATTCATGTCAGTGGTTTATCTTTATTGCATCATGCTACTGAGTCCTACCGATCTTCTGGTACTTGGAGAAGAATCTCCTTTTACCACAAAGATACAATTAAGAATCCAACATGGCGTACAATCACACAGATAATGAGACCAACGTAACTATCAAACAATCAATTACGAAATGTTCTTCCTATAAGCAATCTAATATTTTGAATCACCTGCATCGATAAAATACAATGCCTCCATTACTGTTTTATCAGTTGGTATTAATATATAAATACCTGTATTCGTTTATCGTTATAAATTTATCAATAAGGCATTAACAGAAAAAAGCACTAAACTCTAATACAGATTGTCACATATGACTATGCCTAAATATAATTACACAGCATGTAAAGAATGTACAACAGCATTCTTATGTTATACATTCTTCTTGTCCCTTTAAGACCTGGGTGATCATACTTCTGCGACGTATATATACTTTGTGGATCATAACAACATTGGTTTCTTTTACTGTCCTTCCCAATCTCTGTTCGGACATCCATTTGCACAAGCTCGTTAGGTAAGTTATTCGATGTTTCGCTCTGATCCTACTCTATATTTTCTTTGAGGATCAAATTGTCCAAGACCTCTTTATGTGTTCGAGAAATTTCAGCTATCTTCTTTTGGTTCATGTTTTCTTCAAAACATTCTTGTTTCTCACATACTAAGTATTCTTAGATGCCGTCTGTAAAAGCACATTTCTTTTGCCTCAAATCTCCTCTCCATATGTGAGGGGGTGTTATAGATAGAGCCGAGTTTGAATTTCAGCAAGATTCATTTTATATTCACTTACACGCAAATAATCTTGGGTCAGGGATGAATCCATCTACTCTACTTTTATGGATTAAATTGTAGGACTTGCATCTGAAAAAAAAATGTTATCATTAAATAAATTAGTGATAGAGTATACATTAAAAAAAACACATGAATTATCCTTACAAACAAAAATAGCCTTCAACTTTAAATAACCGACGAAACTTTGATAAACTCTAAAAACAAACCAACCAATTGTCCAGCATTCACGACTGTAGAGGTAGATTGTAGCTGTTTAGTTCAGTATCAAATCAATTTCTATTTATGAAATTTCTATTTATTTGCAAATATTAGTTCATCAATCCGACCCCAACAACTATAGCCGCTCCTATCGACAAAGACTTCTACTATGGCGGGAACGAAAAAAGTCACCTTTCGTAACACCGTGAAGGCACCGGTCGCGATTCCGGTTTAGAGGTTTTCAGCCGTTATCGCGCAGAAGTAGTGTGCTACTGGCCCGGTCCTGACCTCTCTGCTTCAGTCTCTTTCCCACCGCCGTAAGGTTGACTCGCTGTGCCTGTTCTATATATACTTTTATGATAATTGTTCAGGTGAGCTCTCTTCTATGGTACCTGAACACTTTGAATTTAAGTGTCGTACTAGACTGGCGTCGTGATCACATCCATTGACAGTTGAGGTGGATAGATATATCCGTAAATTCTATGCTGACAGATTCTTTTCTCGCATTTCTCGTTTGTGGAACTCTCTTCCGCTTCCTTGCTTTCTAACCAATAATAATCTTCAAAAATTTACTGTTCACTCTTCCCTCAGTTTAAGTGGGCATAACGCCAGTTATTTCTAGGTTAGTTTCCTTTTAAATAATTTTAGTTTCAATAAAGTCTTTTAAATATTGACATTTTAAAAACAATTTCTGTTCATATTTCTGCATTATTTACATTGTTCAGACTCATCTTCGTGGCCATATTCACGACGTTTCGGCCGTTGTATCCTCTGATCTTTTCATGCGATTGGAATTTCGAACTGAACCATTTATTTCGTCCACCCAGGTAGGTCCTTCTACATCCACGTGCCATGCCTCTTCCGGATGTCTCGGTATCAAATATCTCCCTTTAACTTAACACTCCAAGATTATGTTCACCTCGGCTGTCACCAAGTCTTTGGGTCAATTCACTGAATTCATGATTTTTTACCAGAGTTCATATTACAATTTTATTGTTATTACTGTTTTTTTTTTTCTCTAGCTCCACATATTACTGGTTCCCATATTGTATTCATTTCTACGCTTGACCGGCTTAGCAGATTTTTGTAGTGTAGCATATGCGCTGAGGCGTGAAGTTTTCGTATTTTCCAGTGATGTTCTCCGTCTATTATTTCAACCTCATCGCTCAGGGAGTAGTGATCTCCCTTTTCCCTCCATATGTGGTCCGCTACGCCTGACATAGACTCCTATTTCTGCTTTAAAATGTTCCCAGCAAAACTTCCACTTCATTTTTTTTTCGTACTATACGTCATTGAGGTAATTTTGCTTTTCAAATTCTTCAAGTAAAATAATTATGAAAACATCTGTTCTCGGATTTCATAAATTATTGCTGAATCAATAAAATTAATAATGGAAACACATTTTACTTACAAAATTACAAACAGTTTTCTAAAACTATGATATCTCTTTATGAATAAAATATACATTGTATCATAACTTTCTGTAACATTAAGCACAACATTATTTATACATTTATCAGTCACGTAGACTGATCTCTTTTTAGTAAAGAAATATTGTTATGTTATGATATCAACAGATGTTAATTAACACCATTAAACGAATATGTCATTAAAAAATAGAGCACATCAGATTTCCAATATATTCTTTATATTTTTATCTATTTCTTTTGTTTCACGTTAGCTTTTTTTTTTTAGATATTTTTATTTTATGATTAAAACTCAGAATTACATCTTGCATGAGACAACAAACATTCTTCCATGTATTAAACACTTTATATACATTAGACGTGGTTATTTCGTGTCTCGGGGAACTTACTGCCCATTGGGGCTGGTAGAGCCTCTCCACTGGCGAGTAAAAAATGTACACGTCGACATGTTAATAAAATAGGTAATTTTAAAATTCATTTTCTTGAAGTTCTCTTTTTACCTCCAAACACACCAACTAGCCATCACCCTACCGGAAGAAAGCATCATATGAGTGAATTAAGACCATCGCCCCAAGACTACTCCAGAACGAAGGGATATACAACATCTGTAATGCTATCGGTGCTGACGTGATATCTCGATTTCAGTCACTTTCCCATGGCCGGGACATAGCTGCGGTCTGTCATTTCTATAAATATTTTCGAATTGTACGAATGAGCTTTCTGCCTTGGTACCTCGACCGTTTAAATTTAAGCGTACTACCAGGTTTCGCCGTTTTAATGTTGAAATAGATGTAAGCATAAGTCCTATTCTAATAGGTTTTCTTTTCGCATCTTTGCTTGTGGAATCTCTCCTAGTTTCTTTCTTTGATGCCACATTGATTCTTCAAAAATTAAAATGCAACATCAATCGCCATCTTCTGTTTGCCTAAATCTGTTTCTTTTATTATCCTTCTTTCTCATTAAAGTTTTCTCATTCTTTTCCGCTTCCAGTACCTACTTGCGCCTTAGTGATATTATCGCCTCACTTGGTATGAGATAATTAAAAAAAATAATTTAACCAAATAATTGCTTAAATAAAACCAACTATAATAATTTTAATATCTTAGGTCATTTCAGCGCCCATGTTGCTTTCTTTAGACCAGAGGAATGCCTGAATTTATAGCATAAACCTATGACTTCTAAGGCAAATTGAAATTTTTCATCACTTAATGTATATACTGAACTATGTGAAAAACCGTACAGTCTTTACGATTGATTTCAAAAATTTTCATCGATTTCAGGGATATTTTTACGCGTTTTTTGTATTCATATATAATACAAAATGTTATCTGAAAGAGAAAAAAAAATAAAATGTTGTCAACACTGACCCGTCATGTTCCACGATCTTGCAATTTATAAGATAACTGAATTTTTAACAAAAAAGGGGATAAAAATGAAAAGAAAAAGAACATCAGGAAAAAAGAGAAATGGTAAGAAATGCACACACACACATACGCACACACACACACACACATACATATATATATATATATATATATATATATATATATATATATATATATATATTTAAATAAAAAGAAAGAACAGTAAGATATTTAATCCATTGTTCTTATTGATATTTCTATTTTATTTTTTATTTTTTACAAAATAGTGTCCAGTGTAAATTTACAGAACATTAATATTATAAATTAACTGATTTAAAATATGTTTTTTTTGCTACACAGTAATAACCATGTTTCAAAAATGGAAGCTAAAAACTTTAAATTTAATTTTGTAATAAAATTAAAAACATTAGTTCCATTTCACTGTCAAGCGAATTTTGAAGTAACTTATTTTTTTTTAAATTTACTGAAATTTAACTGCTAGAGAAATTCATAATTTACGGTTACCAAGGATACAGAGAAATCCATTCATCCAGACAAGGGGTGGTAGCGTGTCCATGTATATTAACTTTTGTTGTATCAGTTATTTGTTACGTTCGAAAATGGGTTAAGTCTAGGTACGGGTGGGGATGTATTTTTCAATGAATTCTGACATCCGTTAAATGCATGCCGTCTGGGTTTTTTTTTTTTTTTAAATTTTATTGTTAACGGCAAAAATTTTACATTATATATATATATATATATATATATATATATATATATATATATATATATATATATAATTTATTTTAATTGCTGCCATTCCAGATGAAATGACCCGTTGTGTTATGGACAACTTTATGAACGCCCTCGACAGTGTGTGGAAAGTAATGGCACCTACTTTACTGATTTCATATTTAAAAAGAAATGAAACAAAAATAGCAGCAGAGGTATATTTCGAAAATAAAAACATATTTTTCATTCTTTTTACTCTATTTCGCTTTTTATTAAACCTACAAATGTGATCAGATCATTTTGTTGCCCCTTATATATATATATATATATATATATATATATATATATATATATATATATATATATATATATAGAAAGAAAGAAAGTAAGATATATAATCGGGTGTTCTTATTGATATGTTTATTTTACAAAATAGTGTTCAATGTAAATTTACAGAGCATTAATATTATAAATTGATTTATTTAAAATATGTTTTTTTTCGCTACACAGTTCTAACCATGTTTCACAAATGGAAGCTGAAACCTACGAATTTAATTTTGTAATTAAATTAAAGACATTAGTTCCATTTCATCCTCAAGCGAATTTTAAAATTCGCTTGAGGATGAAATGGAACTAATTTAGTTTCTCTCATCTTCTTATACAGTGTCTTGTTGTCAGGAAAGTAAGTTTTGATCAATCGGTTTGTCCTCTTCTTCTCTCCCTTTCTTTCATACCACACAGAATAGAACTTACTACTGAACCTATACAAATTGGTTTAAGAATTTTAAGAGCGTTGACTTGTCTTTTGGAATACAAATCAAGAGTGGATGACGCTGGATTTTTTATATATTTTAATCGTTTCACTCAAGGAAGGCAACAGAGCCACAAAGACGCAAGTGGTTAATGAGTGTGAAAGATTATAAGATAAAGTTCGTGAGTCGATAGGACAATAAAAGAACAAGAATCAGATAGACAGGAGATTACGAATGACGACGCAATTAAATGTTTGAAGATCGTAGAAGAAGCGAGAAACCAGAAGAGAGTTCCACAAACAAGAAGTGCCAGAAAAGAAATTATTAGAATAGAAATTACGGGTTTTTTTTAAGCGTTTCACCCCAAGCAAGGCGGGAAGCCACTAGCACGCAAGGGGTTACAAAGAGTTGGAGCGAGAGCAAATAGAAGTGATAGAGGAAAGGATGAAGAGAAGGTTAGGGGATAGATCAGGGCATCTGGAGACGTCGATTGACATTATATTTGAATAGTTGGAGATTATAGCTCTCAGGGAAACAGGAAAACAGGAGAGAGTTCCAGAGGCGAGAGATGCAAGACATGAAGCTATTGGAGTAGAAGAGACGGCTACATTTAACAGTTTCGATAGTGAAAGTGTGAAAGCGAGATGCCAGCCTAGTAGAACGCTTAAATTCATGAAGTCTGGTAACCAGCGAAAGCAGCTAATCGGAGCAGTTACCGTGAAAGTATTTGTAAAAAAGACAGAGGGAGGCGACGGCACGTCTGTAAGAGAGCGACTGCAGACGAGATGCCAGATCAGGGCCAATTACACTGCATATCCTTCTCTGGATTTTACTAAGGACCTTGAGACAAACAGAAGGGGATCCAGACAATATATGGCAACAATACTCCATGCAAGGGCGAATGGTTGATATGTAGATTTGAAGGATCGACTCCGGCGAGAAAAATTTCCTGGCGCGGCACAGGGAGCCAACTTTCCTTGCGGTGGACGAAGCCATTGAGTCAATGTATTTGTTTCATCTCAGGTCAGTGGACAATGCGAGACCGAGTAGTCGCAAAGAGGTGCTCTGGAGAAGTTGAGCGTCAGACATTCTAATGGGGAGGGGACAGGGATGTTTCTTTGTGGTGAGTAATAGAGAGCCGCTTTGTTTTTGAGGCGTTAAAGTTAACCAGCCAATTCCTGCCCCTGTTCACATCCGATTGGAGGTGCTTTTCATAAGATATTCCAACGATAATGTGCTTATTAAAACAAAGTAGGTTGGAAAATAATCACTAGCGGTAGTCGGTGATTTATGGAGTGTAGAATGGGGGCCATGAAGTATTTATATCGAATAAATATACTCTAATATACCTCTGGGGACAAGTTTTGGGGCCATCGATAATCTAGTGGAATTGGTCAAGTGGCTTGTGGGATACCAAGTTGCGATAGTGACTAAGGGAAGAAGGAGCCCTTGTAACCACGGTAGAATTAGCAATGGATTAGTTAGGAGATGCTTAGCAGGTGTGTTTTTTCCCTAGGGGGCAGACAAAGACAGAATTTGAAATGATTGCGAGTTGAGTCTTTGGCACATAGAGACAGATGAGCAATAAGGGTAACGATAGGAAATTAGTTGTGACAAAAGTGGTGAGGATTTGTTCAAGTGAATCTGGTAATATGCAAGTAAAAAAGTAATTAATTGGTTGTTTGACTAAATAGAGTGATTTAGCAGGACTCGACCAATTTCAGGAGGACGATGCATGTGAAACAACGAAATATCTGGAATAAAAATGCGTGCATGTGACTTCAAAATACTCTTTAGTATATTCCTGTCTCTTTTCTTTTTTACCCCAAACGCACGACACACAGAGATCAGCATATTGAGCAATTCGCAATTGTTTCTATCCATTCATAAATATTTACCTGCATGAATACGACAATGGCATACATTTTTAAAATAAATATAATTAAGAAAAAAGTATCCAGCAAATAATGCGATTATCTATTTGCTCCGGTTTGAGTTCAAACTAGCATAAAATACAACGACTGGCCTGACTATCTAGTGCATAAAAATGACAAAGAATTCATACCAGCAGTGTAAGTACTTATCTTCACAGAAATACCTATTTAATACGTACTGCCCAACTATATATCTATAGCCGGCCACTCGTATTCGAGGGTACCCGTCTACTAGGGTGGCTAGCCAATCCCTATTGCAGACGCTTGCTCAGTAAAATCTTGTTTGTTCAACACCCACAAAGCCCACCAGGGGTTTCTGCTGCAACTATGCTGAGCAGACCTTAGTTACGGTTTCTGGGAAAGAGCATGTTGTCTAGCGTTATCAACAATTTAAACAATGCTAGCACGCGAAAAACCTCGGCCACGATGACTTTGAAACTTTGTGTTAGCACAGCTATCGATGGCCCCCAGGAGTATCGTCTACACAATTTCACTCACAAGACTTGGGTAAACCCTTGATATGGTTTTCATGAATTTTTCAAAGGTGCCGCATGCTGAGATCGACTCCTCCCGTTTGATAACATCGGGAAGTCTCCTTCCTGAGAATTCGACCCTGGTGAGATTTGAACTCGGGTCTCATGTTTAGAATGCGAACGTTCTAACCACACGTCCACGAGCCCACTTACACAACTATTAAATTGCATGACCTGACAGCGAAACTAACAACACAATGTTCAGAAGTAAACATAATTAATTCTGGAAAAATCTTGCATTTAAGTCCAGAAATAAAACATACAAGAAAAACAGAATAAAAAACTAAACAATACTACCAGATTGAACAAAAAAAAAACGTAATGCAATTTCTTTTTATTATATAAGAAAAAAAGGAACAAAATCAAACAAACCGTACATGAAGATATTGCTAGACATCATAGGTTCGCATCCCTACTTCTTATCCCCTCTTTCAATGATAGTATCCCACCTACAAAAAAGACCATCTATCCCAGCTTCGTATAACTCGGCTGGCTGCTGAAGTAGCCAATTCCTTAGAGCTGTTTTTACTTCTACATCGCCACCATAACGTCTGTCCCTCAGTGCATCTTTCATTGGACCAAAGACATGGAAGTCTGGGGGTGCTAAGTCAGGTGGTAATTATAGTATATTGTATTAAATTTATAAAAATAGCAATAATGATTTTCAGATTCAAGAACTACTATTTAATTTATGCCTGGAGAGGCAAGGTGGATTCATACGTTTCACAAGACTATTTTCACGTAAGTTAATATAACGAACCCGATAAGAATTGGAACTCGGCTCTCCAATTTCACATTTCGCGACTCTATCCATTACACCATCAGTGCATCCAAACTTACAACACATGCTAATCCAATGCGCTCACACATCTAGGTACTGATCAAGCTCAACGATGTTTAACTTTCTCATACGGGAACACGTGTTTCAACGTGATGTGTCTGTAAACATAGATAGATAGATAGATAGATAGATAGATAGATAGATAGATAGATAGATGTCTCAATGTGATACGTCCGTAAGGTCTGTTAAAAAAGAAAGGAAGTAGAGAACAAAAAAGAGAGGAAGAGAGAGAAGAAGAAGCGAAATAAGAAAGAGAAAAACAAACATCGAAATATCATATAATTGTCATGTGCAATATTTTCTAGGATTCTTATTATTGAAAAATAAAATTTTCAAAATAAACTACAGGGAATTTTGCACAAAATTATTATAAATAGAAGGAGACACAGAAATATCAGCAATAAATAGAAAATGAAAAGAGAAAAAGAATTAAAAAAATCGAGGAAAGAAAGAATAAAACATAGAAAAGAAAGAAATTTAGAAAGAAAGAAATTGAGAAATTTAGAAAGAAAGAAAGAAAGAAGCAGAAAGAAAAAAGAAGTAGAAAGAAAGAAAGAAAGAAAGAAAAAAGAAAGAAGTAGAAAGAAAGAAACAAAGAAGCAGAAAGAAAGAAACAAAGAAGCAGAAAGAAAGAAAGAAGTAGAAAGAAATTTAGAAAGAAAGAAAGAAATTTAGAAAGAAAGAAAGAAAGAAAGAAAGAAAGAAGTGGAAAGAAAGAAAGAAGCAGAAAGAAAGAAAGAAGTAGAAAGAAATTTAGAAAGAAAGAAAGAAATTTTGAAAGAAAGAAAGAAAGAAAGAAGTAGAAAGAAAGAAAGAAAGAAAGAAAGAAAGAAGTGGAAAGAAAGAAAGAAGCAGAAAGAAAGAAAGAAGTAGAAAGAAATTTAGAAAGAAAGAAAGAAAGAAAGAAAGAAAGAAAGAAGTGGAAAGAAAGAAAGAAGCAGAAAGAAAGAAAGAAGTAGAAAGAAATTTAGAAAGAAAGAAAGAAAGAAAGAAAGAAAGAAAGAAAGAAAGAAAGAAAGAAAGAAAGAAAGAAGTAGAAAGAAAGAAATTTAGAAAGAAAGAAAGAAGTGGAAAGAAAGAAAGAAGCAGAAAGAAAGAAGTAGAAAGAAATTTAGAAAGAAAGAAAGAAAGAAAGAAAGAAATAAAGAAGTAGAAAGAAAGAAAGAAAGAAAGAAAGAAAGAAAGAAGTGGAAAGAAAGAAAGAAGCAGAAAGAAAGAAAGAAGTAGAAAGAAATTTAGAAAGAAAGAAAGAAAGAAAGAAAGAAAGAAAGAAAGAAAGAAAGAAAGAAGTAGAAAGAAAGAAAGAAAGAAAGAAAGAAAGAAAGAAAGAAAGAAGTGGAAAGAAAGAAAGAAGCAGAAAGAAAGAAAGAAGTAGAAAGAAATTTAGAAAGAAAGAAAGAAAGAAAGAAAGAAAGAAAGAAAGAAAGAAAGAAGTGGAAAGAAAGAAAGAAGCAGAAAGAAAGAAAGAAGTAGAAAGAGATTTAGAAAGAAAGAAAGAAATAAAGAAAGAAAGAAGTGGAAAGAAAGAAAGAAGCAGAAAGAAAGAAAGAAGTAGAAAGAAATTTAGAAAGAAAGAAAGAAAGAAAGAAAGAAAGAAAGAAGTAGAAAGAAAGAAAGAAAGAAAGAAAGAAAGAAAGAAAGAAAGAAGTAGAAAGAAAGAAAGAAAGAAAAGAAAGAAAGAAAGAAAAGAAGTGGAAAGAAAGAAAGAAGCATAAAGAAAGAAGTAGAAAGAAATTTAGAAAGAAAGAAAGAAAGAAAGAAAGAAAGAAAGAAGTAGAAAGAAAGAAAGAAAGAAAGAAAGAAAGAAGTGGAAAGAAAGAAAGAAGCAGAAAGAAAGAAAGAAGTAGAAAGATATTTAGAAAGAAAGAAAGAAAGAAAGAAAGAAGTAGAAAGAAAGAAAGAAGCAGAAAGAAAGAAAGAAGTAGAAAGAAATTTGGAAAGAAAGAAAGAAAGAAAGAAAGAAGTAGAAAGAAAGAAAGAAAGAAAGAAAGAAAGAAAGAAGTGGAAAGAAAGAAAGAAGAAGAAAGAAAGAAAGAAGTAGAAAGACATTTAGAAAGAAAGAAAGAAGTGGAAAGAAAGAAGCAGAAAGAAAGAAAGAAGTAGAAAGAAATTTAGAAAGAAAGAAAGAAAGAAAGAAAGAAGTAGAAAGAAAGAAAGAAAGAAAGAAGTAGAAAGAAAGAAAGAAAGAAAGAAAGAAAGAAAGAAGTAGAAAGAAAAAGAAAGAAAGAAAGAAAGAAAGAAGTAGAAAGAAAGAAAGAAAGAAGGGAAAGAAAGAAAGAAGCAGAAAGAAAGAAAAGAAGTAGAAAGAAATTTAGAAAGAAAGAAAGAAAGAAAGAAAGAAAGAAAGAAAAAAGAAAGAAAGAAGTGGAAAGAAAGAAAGAAGCAGAAAGAAAGAAAGAAAGAAAGAAAAGAAAGAAAGAAAGAAAGAAGTGGAAAGCAAGAAAGAAGCAGAAAGAAAGAAAGAAGAAGAAAGAAATTTAGAAAGAAAGAAAGAAAAGAAAGAAAGAAGTAGAAAGAAAGAAAAAGAAAGAAAGAAAGAAAGAAAGAAAAGAAAGAAAGAAAGAAAGAAAGAAAGAAAGAAAGAAGGAAAGAAAGAAAGAAGCAGAAAAGAAAGAAGAAAGAAAAAGAAAAAAGAAAGAAAGAAAAAGAAAGAAAGAAAAGAAAAAAGAAAGAAAAGAAAGAAAGAAAGAAAGAAAGAAAGAAAGAAAGAAATTAAAGAAAGAAAGAAAGAAAGAAGAAAGAAAGAAGTGGAAAGAAAGAAAGAAAGAAAGAAAGAAAGAAGTAGAAAGAAAAGAAAGAAAGAAGAAAAGAAAGAAAGCAGTAGAAAGAAAGTTCCGAAAGAAAGAAAGAAAGAAAGAAAGAAGAGAAAGAAAGAAATTTAGAAAGAAAGAAAGAAAGAAAGAAGTAGAAAGAAATTTAGAAAGAAAGAAAGAAGAAAGAAAGAAAGAATTAGAAAGAAAGAAAGAAAGAAAGAAAGAAAGAAAGAAGTGGAAAGAAAGAAAGAAGCAGAAAGAAAGAAAGAAGTAGAAAGAAATTTAGAAAGAAAGAAAGAAAGAAGTAGAAAGAAAGAAAGAAAGAAGTGGAAAGAAAGAAAGAAGCAGAAAGAAAGAAAGAAGTCCTAAAAGAAATTTAGAAAGAAAGAAAGAAAGAAGTAGAAAAGAAAGAAAGAAAAAAGAAAGAAAGAAAGAAAGAAAGAAGCAGAAAGAAAAGAAATTTAGAAAGAAAGAAAGAAAGAAAGAAAAGAAGAGGAAAAAAAGAAAGAAACAGAAAGAAAGAAGTAGAAAGAAATTTAGAAAGAAAGAAAGAAAGAAAGAAAGAAAGAAAGAAGTGGAAAGAAAGAAAAAAGAAAGAAAGAAAGAAAGAAGTAGAAAGAAATAAAAGAAAGAAAGAAAGAAAGAAAGAAGTAGAAAAAGAAATTTAGAAAGAAAGAAAGAAAGAAAAAAGAAAGAAGGAAAGAAAGAAAGAAGCAGATAGAAAGAAAGAAGTAGAAAGAAATTTAGAAAGAAAGAAAGAAATTTAGAAAGAATGAAAGAAAGAAGAAAAAGAAAAGAAAAGAAAGAAAGAAAGAAGTAGAAAGTAAGAAATAGAAAGAAAGAAAGAAAGAAAGAAAAAGTGGAAAGAAAGAAAGAAGCAGAAAGAAAGAAATTTAGAAAGAAAAAGAAAGAAAGAAAGAAAGAAAGAAAGAAAAGAAAGAAAGAAAGAAAAAGAAAGAAAGAAAGAAATTTAGAAAGAAAGAAAGAAAAGAAAGAAAGAAGTGAAAAAAAGAAAGAAAAGAAAGAAAGAAAGAAAAGAAAGAAAGAAGAAAGAAAAAGAAAGAAAGAAAGAAAGAAAGAAAGAAGTAGAAAGAAAGAAATTTAGAAAGAAGAAAGAAAGAAAGAAAGAAAGAAAGAAAAAGAAAGAAAGAAGCAGAAAGAAAGAAAGAATTAGAAAGAAATTTAGAAAGAAAGAAATTTAGAAAGAAAGAAAGAAAGAAAGAAAGAAAGAAAGAAAGAAAGAAGTAGAAAGAAAGAAATTTAAAAAGAAAGAAAGAAAGAAAGAAGTGGAAAGAAAGAAAGAAGCAGAAAGAAAGAAAGAAGTAGAAAGAAATTTAGAAAGAAATTTAGAAAGAAAGAAAGAAAGAAAGAAAGAAAGAAAGAAGCAGAAAGAAAGAAAGAAGTAGAAAGAAATTTAGAAAGAAAAAAGAAATTTAGAAAGAAAGAAAAAAGAAAGAAAGAAGTAGAAAGAAAGAAATTTAGAAAGAAAGAAAGAAAAAAGAAAATCAGAAAGAAAGATAGAAAGAAAGAAAGAAAGAAAGAAAGAAGAAAGAAAGAAAAAAGAAAAAGAAAGAAAGAAAGAAAAAAGAAAGAAAGAAAGAAAGAAAGAAAGAAAGAAGTGGAAAGAAAGAAAGAAAGAAAGAAATTTAGAAAGAAAGAAAGAAAGAAAGAAAGAAAGAAAGAAAAAGAAAAGAAAGAAAGAAAGAAAGAAAGAAAAGAAAAGAAAGAAAGAAAGAAAGAAAGAAGGAAAGAAAGAAAAAAGAAAAAGAAAGAAAGAAAGAAGTAGAAAGAAATTTAGAAAGAAAGAAAGAAAGAAAGAAAGAAAGAAAGAAAAAAGAAAGAAAGAAAAAAAGAAAGAAAGAAAGAAAGAAAGAAAGAAAGAAAAGAAAGAAGTGGAAAGAAAGAAAGAAGCAGAAAAGAAAGAAAGAAAAAAGAAAGAAATTTTAGAAAGAAAGAAAGAAATTTAGAAAGAAAGAAATTTAGAAAGAAAGAAAGAAAGAAAGAAAGAAAGAAGTAGAAAGAAAGAAATTTAGAGAAAGAAAGAAAGAAAGAAAGAAAGAAAGAAAGAAAAAAAAAGAATGAAAGAAAGAAGTGGAAAGAAAGAAAGAAGCAAAAGAAAGAAAGAAGTAGAAAGAAATTTAGAAAGAAAAAAGAAATTTAGAAAAGAAAGAAAGAAAGAAAAAGAAGAAAGAAAAGAAATTTAAAAAAGAAAGAAAGAAAGAAAGAAAAGAAGTGGAAAGAAAAGAAAGAAGCAGAAAGAAAGAAAGAAAGAAAGAAAAGAAAGAAAGGAAGAAATTTAGAAAGAAAGAAAGAAAAGAAAGAAAGAAAGAAAAGAAGTGGAAAGAAAGAAAGAAGGAGAAAGAAAAGAAAGAAAAGAAAGAAATTTAGAAAGAAAGAAAGAAAGAAAGAAAGAAAGAAAAAGAAAGAAAAAGAAAGAAAGAAATTTAGAAAAAGAAAGAAAGAAAGAAAAGAAAGAAAGAAGTGGAAAGAAAGAAAGAAGCAGAAAGAAAGAAAGAAGTAGAAAGAATTTAGAAAAGAAAGAAAGAAAAGAAAGAAAGAAAGAAAGAAAGAAAGAAGTGGAAAGAAAGAAAGAAAGAAGCAGAAAGAAAGAAAGAAAGAAAAGAAAGAAAGAAAAAAAAGAAAGAAGTGGAAAGAAAGAAAGAAGCAGAAAGAAAGAAAGAAGTAGAAAGAAATTTAGAAAGAAAGAAAGAAAGAAAGAAAGAAAGAAAGAAAGAAAGAAAGAAAGTAAGAAATTTGGAAAGAAAAAGGAAA
>CAHIKZ030000199.1:1020000-1037500 GCA_903632075.3 Acanthosepion pharaonis
AAAGAAAGAAATTTAGAAAGAAAGAAAGAAAGAAGTAGAAATAAAGAAAGAAAGAAAGAAAGAAGTGGAAAGAAAGAAGTAGAAAGAAGGAAACTGAGAAAGAAAGAAAGAAAGAAAGAAAGAAGCAGAAAGAAAGAAAGAAGTAGAAAGAAAGAAAGAAGTACAAAGAAATTTAGAAAGAAAGAAAGAAAGAAGAAAGAAAGCAGAAGAAAGAAGAAAAGAATGAAACCGAAAAAAGGAAGTAGAAATAAATCGAAACTTCAGATATTAAAAAAAAGGTGAAAAAGAAAAACATGAAAATGTCAAAAGTAAATATAGAAGGAAAGAGAATATAAATAGATTGGTGAAATAAATACATGGCAACGTCAAATAAAGATGGAAAGAAATTAAAAGGAAAGAGAAAATAAATACACAGAAATATCAGATATAAATAAGAAAGAAAGAAGGCGAAATACATGGAACGAACGTCAGACATAAATACAAGAATACGTACACCATACCGCCGACATCTTAAAAATAAACACAGTTAGTTTTTTGACTACATTTTTCTTTCTGCGCATCCAATGATATTGCGTTTTAGTCGGTCTTACTTTGATATTTACTGGCAAACAAACGACCCAATAGACGTCGATCGATACGCGAGTATTGCCCGCCCAACTAGTTAGGGGCGTCAGGCGAACAACGTTTCCTCCCACCCGCAGTAATCGGAATGAGTAGTATACGTGGGTGGGTGCGCTGGTTAACGTCAAACAGTGACAAGAATAAAAACTTTAATTTAACCACTTATCAATGAAAGCGAATGGCATTAAACCGATCTGTCTTGCCATGTTTTCCTACTGTCCTACTTACGAGAGTTCACTTCTCATATTATTTGCCATATATATAGTCAGCCACATACAAGCCTGTTTCACTGTATCACAGCTCATCAGTGTGACTAGATATTCGGTTGCTTCAAGCCAGGATTGAATCTTGACCAATTTGGCTTCAGCCAGAGATTCTAACATTAAGATATCGGCGCGGGGAAATTTTTAACGTATTATATACGTGATGTATACAAACGCCAGTAGTCAATAGCGCTCTATTTATAATGGAAGAACGATGGGATATTACACCGAAAACATGTAAAAATCGCTACACAATTTCACTCGTGTTTCAATGCATATAGACGCATCTCATCAGGCGATTCATTGCAACACGACTGCAATTGTGAGCGATTTTTACAAGTTTTCGGTGTAATATTCCAAAATAAATAATATTGCTCTACTCTGTATTGGGCACCCTTTTGAATTAAATGTTACGAACATTGAATTGTATTTACTGTTCTCATCATTACTGGACACACACACACACACACACACACACACACACACACACACACACACACACACACACATATATATATATATATATATATATATATATATATATATATATATATATATAATTCACCCAAGAACAAAATTAAATAGGGTAAATATTATTTACGAATTTAATGCCCATTAAGGAATTGCATTCCTGATCAATCAAAATTCGTAAATAATTTTATAGGCAACACTACAACATGTTTGATACGCAGGCTAACTCGACACCTTTCTGACAATAGCTCAATTAGATCTCATTTAAATATTCATGGAGACCTACCGGACACTATTTGGAACATACTTGTCGACAACAATAGCATCATCTACATGCAAAAAATGTTAAAAATAATGGAAGCCTTACTAATAAAAACAAACAAACCAACAGTTGATAATATTATTTTTGAACATGGACATAATATCTTGACCGTGTTTTGAAACCAAAAAGAAAGAAAACATTTTATAAAACATACATACAACAAAATATTTCTAATTTTCACAGTAAAAATATAATCCTTGAAAATACCTAAATGTATAACCGAAAGCGCTCGGATAAAAAGAACATTCGGACAGTTTTTATATAATTTATCATCCGAAAAGAAAAAAATATTAGATCGCATGAGACATTGTATAAAAAAAACTAAATAAAAGCACCTTGTCGGTCGTTTTCATTGACATATGCATGAAAGAAGGATTGCTACCTAAATACACACACACACACACACATATATATATATATATATATATATATATATATATATATATATATATAAACTCTAGTATATCAGCAGTTTTTTAAATGCTAAGATCACGTATTGGTATCAGTGATCATGTAGCGATCGAAGCCAAAAAAAAAACTTTCTACTCCATATTAAAGCATGAAATTCAACTTATCAAAATACCATAAAAATGCCTATATCCATTAAATCGATGGCACGTCATTGCATAAAATTGCATCTTATACTTGTAATTAAATCGGCAGTGAATATATATATATATATATATATAGATATATATATATATATATATATATATATATATAATGTTGAAGAGTGGGAAACTGTTGCTGGAGATAGAGCTGGCTGGAGAAGGATGTAACAGTTTTGAGCAGAAAAGGAAAAATAGATATCCGGTCAGAGATATGAGGACACCAACACACTTGTATTATTTATAGAAATGTTACCCTCTCGGCGGCTTGTTTAGCCAGTCACACGAGATCGCACAAAAAGGTCAGGTGCAAATTCCTCTGAATGAAATCCTCCAAGAAAGATCTGCAGGTTACTTGTGCGACTTTTATGGCAAGGTTTATAAATGTGTTGCAGGACTAAAACGTCAAATGATTGTACACCGTGACACGCAAATATCCAACATGGTTAATACAAAATTATATTTGACATTATCTGTCTATATGTCTGAGATGAGGTATTATGTACATTATTTACATTGTTATTTTACTATTGTCCTCATCTTTGTTGCCATATTTATTACAACGTTTTCTTGAGGACACAAGGCACCGTGGATAAAGGCGTTGGTTAGATCCAGTGACAGATCCCAAAGAGTGTGGGTTCGATACCCGTTTAAGGCAGTGGAGAACTTTCAGAGGGGAATTAACAGGAGATAACTGATAACTGACATCCATTAAAACATGGCGCGTGGAACTTGAACAGTCTACCCCAGTGAGCAAAATAAAGGGTTCAGTTCGAGATTCCAACCACCTGAAGAAGGCCGGAGCATACAACAGCCGAAACGTTGTAATAAATATGGCAACAAAGATGAGGACAATAGTCAGAATTATATTTGACACGTGTGTAAAAGACGTCGTAAAAGGGGAGCTGGACTTAAGAATCAATTACGAGCCCATAGCAGAGCATTAGCTCAGCTTTAACTGATGCAAATATCAAAATTCTGAATGAAAAACAAAAAAAAAAAAACTACTAAGTGAAAAGATGGTCTTCTTTTACAAAGAAGTGACAATCATTATCATATATATACACTGCGTGCCAAATTGTTATCAAGATAACTTTTCTTCTAATATTTCAAAAACCGTCCAATCAATTCACAGAAAATTTTCACACAATGTTGGTAACACTGACCTGCGCAGTCACTGAAATTTTTGTACTGATCTGCGCAATGTAAACAAACTGGCGCCATATTTGTTATCAACACTTTGTTTTCGCGTGCCACATTATTAGAAAATTGTAAGAATTTAGTGAAAAGATGGACCGTAAAAGCAGTTTAAGTGATGCTGAAAAGAAAACTATCACCTCAGAACTCTCAAAAGGTAAATCTACCCTAGAAATTTCTAAAACGATAGGGAGGTGTCATCAAACAGTGAAAAAGTTCACCGACGACCCTACACAAGTACGCAAAAGGGCAGATAAAGGCAAGCCGAGGGTTATTTCACGTCGTCTCATGTCACAACTTAAATGAGGCCACGAAGAACCATGGACTTACCAGTCAAGAGCTTTTCAGTCGCATTGGGGATCCTACTGTGTCTAAAAGTATTCGGTGTCGGTATCTGAGGGAAATAGCAATAACAGTCAAACCTGTATCGAAGCCTCTGTTGACGAGAAATCACATTCAAAATCGATTGAAATGGGCCGAGGACAATATGAAGATTGACTTCTCTAAAGTTTTGTTCACAGATGAAACTCGAGCAACACTTGATGGACCAGATAGATGGTGCAAAGGCTGGGTAATGAACGGACAGAATCGCCATCAGCGTTTGAGACGCCAACAAGGCGGTGGAGGCATAATGATCTGGGGTGGTATTATTGGAAAAACATTAGTGGGGCCCATGGAGAGTACCAGATGGCGTCGAAATGACTGCTGATGCGCACATAGCGTTTATGAAGGAGCATCTTTAACCGTGGATGAAAAGACAAAGAATTGCCTTCAGAAGGGCCATTGTTTTTATGCAAGATAATGCTCCCTCACATTCTGCTCACAAGACTACTGAATATTTGAAACAATTAGGCTTTGATGGACCTCGAAAAATGAAGTGGCCAGCAAATTCTCCGGATTTGAACCCAATCGAAAACCTTTGGAGCACCATGAAGCGATGACTGTACGCCAACGGACGACAATTCAGGAGCAACGCTGAGTTGTGGGAAGCAAGTCTTGACATATCTCGCGACATTACAGCAAATGACATCCTACAATAAACAAATTCTATGGATCGTCGACTTCTTCAAGTAATTTCAAAACGGAAAGCACATTCCCTATTAATTTGTTTACAACTGTGCCTTTGTATCTGTTATTACTTGTTTGATTATCTTATTTATTAGTTTCTTTTGATCATAAACATTCACGTGCAACATTAATAAACGTTTTGTTTGCTCAATTCTGGGAATTTTACTAAACCTTTCTAATAATTTGGCACGTTCAAATCACCGTGCTGATAACAAATATGGCGCCAATTTGTTTACATTGCGCGGATCAGTACGAAAATTTCAGTGATTGCGCAGGTGCGTGTTGTCAATAATTTGTGAAAATTTTGTATGAATTGATTGGACAGTTATTGAAATATTAGAAAAAAAGTTATCTAGATAATAATTTGGCACGCAGTGTATACGTTGTCTGTTATATTTAACAATATATATAGAGAGAAAGAGAGAGAGAGATTTATTTTAAGATATTTTTTATGTTTATACGTTCTTTTTACCGGCCTGAATGTCCGAGAAATTTTCAAAGAAAATATGGGTCCTCCGAAAGGAATCGAACCTGTATCCTATACGGAACCGTCATATAGCCTGACGTGCCCTTACCGATTGGGCCAAAGAGGAGCTTTCGGTTAGCCGATTTTACTGTATTTAAACACAATTCTCCATGATTTTTTGTCATACATTCATATCTGTTCAATTCGTATCCAAATGTAAACAAATGATGTCACAAATTATTAAATGGACAAAGTCCGACAATTATTTTTTAAGACATTTTTTTTATGTTTATACGTTCTTTTTATATATACAAATATTTAAGTAAATGCTCTGTTTATAATAAACAGTATTAACAACATCTACCGGCCTGAATATCTGATAAATTTTCATAGAAAATATGCGTCCTCCAAATAATTGCCGGACTCTGTTCATTTTAAAGCTCTTAATAAGTTTAGCCTTTTAGTTATTTCTCCTAAACCCTGTTCTGCCATCCAATTGCACAATCTCATCAAGAATGTTACTCGCTGCTTTACTCTTTCCTTCTTTCCCGCCATCTGTATCATGCGTATCAGATTTTCCAAGCCCTCCTTTCTTATTCTGTGCTTCAAAAACATCAACTGCCTCTTCTTAATTTTAAGTATAATTTTTCAGTTTGTTTGCATTCTCTCCAAAACCTGGTTGTTGCTAACATGTACGGCTCATGGTATCCTCGTCATCTTTCTTTAGAACCACAGTTCTTTGATTAGTGATGTATTTTAGCTTCACTTGTCACGCTGTTAATTTTGGATTGCCTATACGATAATGACAATTTTTTTCTTTCATCACTCTTGTCACTTGTGCACAGACGAATGGTAGATTTATAAATGTGCAAGATGAATTCTGACAAGAATAAATTTCTGCTATGGCATCAATTTTCCTAGCAGTAGACTTAACAACTGATTCAAAAAAGCAAGCTAATATTCAACTACAATGATTTGCCAAGGAACTATACACTCACGTTAATAAGATGTAACAATTCCTACTTAGAAATTTGCATATTATCGTATGTTTCATTCTCCCAATAGTTTTGCATGGCTTTTTCAACTTCAAGCTGCTTAAAGCAGAAAACCTTCTGTTATACGGCACCTACGAAAATACAACTTATTTTCCAAGCCTCAATGTCCACAGGCATTACCGATAGAAGCATACTGCTAAACAATGTGAACATCTTTCTAAAATACAGGCGTATTATCATTTTAGCTATGCAGATTTTCACATCCTTTTCAGTAGAATTTATTTCGCTTCCTAGGTATGTAAAAGATTCGACAGATACGGATTCACCAGAGATGTTTGAATTGCACCTTGCTTATGAATTCAAGTTTAGAGGTATTGAAATAGAGTCCATCATTATCAGCAGCCTTTTCTAGAAGATATAGGATAGAGATGAGATTGGTACTGGTGTCTTCAGGGATAGCTATATCATCTGCATAGTCAGTATCGGTCAAATTGTTTGCCGTATATCGACTTAAGAGTCTTGTTGTCTGGGCCACCTTGAATAAAATTGCTGTAATCTGGAAATCTGATCTACTAGACCACCTCAAACGGAGAATCTTTCCCGCCACTGTAGGGATTTTGTTAAAGTATGATGTCATTGCTTGGACATTAACTAAAGTCTAAGCTTGATGGAACCTACACTCGGATTGTGACAGCTATACTTAACATCTCTTGGAGACAACATCCAACTAAATAACAACTCTATGAACCCATCCTTGACATTTCTACAATGTTACACTTTGCAGGGCACTGGTGGCAAGCAAAACAAGAACTTGCAAGTGATCTACTGCTCTGGACACCTAGTCATGCAGCAAGTGGAGTTAGTCGCCCAGTAACCACCTACATTGACTAACTTTGTTATAACACAGAATGCCACCCTTATGACCTACAGAACTTGATGCAGGGGGGTAATGATTAGCATGACAGATTCATCGACATCCGAACTAGCTTAACCGAAAAAAAATCATTTTATCTAATTGACCCAAAACTTTTGCCCGTCTATGCGTATAACAAGGCATAAATATACCGTTGCATAAATGTTTGCATGTAATTAATTTACTTATTTTTGCTTAGCTGATTGATTACTTTTCCCGCATGTTTGGTGAACATATTTGTGTGCATTCGTTGACATATCAGCAGGAGTGTGTACGTTTTCATATTGATACTATGTACATAAATTAACTTGAAAGCTACGTACATTTATAGGCGGAGATATTGGTAATCTTATCTCGGACAGAAATGGAGACATAATTTATTACGGTCGTGTGCTCAACTTTTACTGGCTTAAAGTTGCGTTTGTTGAGGTCGATGGCGTGCTAGTTTCTACAAAGCTTAGTTTAATACGGCACGAGAGTAAATTGACTGGGAAGAGGATATAAAATATCAAATATTTTAAAATATTACTGGGTAACCGAAGGAAAAAAATTATGTAACTTAGAGTCATCCATAATTTTCATTTCATTACGTAGTAATATTTTAGAAGAAAATTGAACACTTCATAATTCAGAATTTGAAAACATATTTTTATTTTTCTCCATGTTATTTCTGTGTATCCATACAAGTTGACGAAATAAAACCTCCACATATGTCTTGATAAAAAGCCTGAAAAAACGAAACGAGTTGATATATGTTTTCAGCTTGTCTTTTCTGTGATATTTTCGAAATATTCTTTTACATATACAGTGCTAATTAAGGTTGGGAATTTTAAAAACTCATTAGGAAAAACTTAGAAAATGTGACAAGTAAATTTTTGTTGCATGTTAATATGATATTGCATATTATTATTAAAGTTCTTTTTATTAATGGTATATTTGTTATGCTTTCGACTGTAATTAATGTTGTTTTTATGACTTTATATACATTGCGATACGCTACGGTTTGCAGCCGCCAACTAGGGGAGATAACAGTTTCGGTGGCTAACGCTGTACTGCCACCCCTGGTGCCACAAGCTTTTGCCATCGGACTTGTTATTTTGTGTAGACGTGTTATTCGCTTGCGATTTTTCAACTGCAAATCAGATTTCCAACGTTGTGTTAAAAATGTTTTTTTCTATACTTAACCAATGCACAAATCACTCGTAGCGACTGTTATCAATTACGTAGAATGGATAGTAAACGGATATGTTTCATGTGACATATGTATGTATACGGGTAGTGTTATGTCTATACATAGACAAAACTGCCCACATATGTTTATATATGTATGAGTCCCGACGGACGACCAAGTATGTATATGTGTCAGCATACATCGATGTTTGCGTTAGTACGATGACATAAGCGACGAAGTTTCCCCCACCACTTCCACAATAACACCAATACATGCAATCTACATAAACCCAAATTTTTTAAAACATTAATCAGTTTGTCTGACGATCGCTAAAGCGTGAAACCCAGGGTCACAAACTCAAATCTGTTTCAACAAATATATATATATATATATATATATATATATATATATATATTTATACAAATAAATTTAATTTTTAAATGAATAATGCATTCAAAATATATATAGATAGATAGCTATATGTATATATATTTATATATATATACAAATATACAAATATGTATATAAAGGATAATAAAAGGATATATATATATATATATATATATATATATATATATATATATATATATATATATATACGCGCATTATTTACATTATTCGGGCTATTTTCCTCATCTCCATTGCCATATTCATAAGGTTTCGATTGGAATTCTAACCGAACCCTTTATTTCGTTCAACGGGGAAATAGTTCTATTTCCACGTGCCATACCTTCTCCGGATGTCTGTTATTTTCCCTTCAACTCAAATGTACAAATTTTGTTTCACCATCGCTGTGACCTGGTATTGAACTCACAACACTTTGGCTTGTCGTGAATAATGTAAAAAAAAGTAATCATAATACCTCATCCTATATATATATATATATATATATATATATATATATATATATATTATATTATATTATATTATATTATATTATATTATATTATATTATATAAATGGTGGTACTCACTTGGAAAAACCTTGGATAACCGGCACCCAATGAAAAATGAGTAATAAAAAAATAGAAAGAACCAAGAACATGAAACTGAGTGGAAAACAGTCGTCTAGAGTTCAAGCCCAAAGCCCAAAGAAAAAAAAACCCACATAACCAGTAAAGGCAACTACATAAAGTGCTCAATGCGCGAAGTAGAGTGAACCTAAGATTAACATAATGAGCCAAACAAACCTACCTAGGTTTCACCTAAACGGATCGTCAGGGTAATATATATATGTATGTGTGTATATATGTGAAGAATAAATGAACATCAATTAAAGATTGATGGAATATAAGTAGATATACGTATACAAAAATTAATATGTATATAGTAGACAATATTATATATGTATGTACTTATATAATAATTATATTATATATGTGTGTGTGTGTGTTTTAAAAAGAACAATGTAATATAAAAAAGCAAGAATTTCAGATTGGGAGATGATGAAATAAAACAAAATGAAAAACACGTTACTTGAAATCTGAAGACGGAGAAAAAGTTATAAATAAAAATAAATATATCAATATATAAGTATGTAAGTGTTTCTGTGTATGCCTTTGAACATGAGTGTGTCGTGGGGGATGGAATTGTCTGCGTCTGTCGACCTGACGATGCATAATTTTTTTCGCTTCTGTTTTATGGACATTTAAATAGCTGAAAATATAAAAGAAAGACGCAACAAACAAGATAAAACATTCAATAGTTATCCGTATTTATTAAGTCTGGCTCAAGGCTGTATATGTGTGGAACCCAATGAAAATTAAATTACAGTGACAGCTTGACTGTCGTGAGAATCGAAATCGCGATTATTACTGACCCATGCCAAAGTCTCCCATAGATCTTTTAAGTGCTGTGCCCTGTCAAAACGTGAGCGATCACGACTCTCCCCAACTTTCTAGCTTTCCTAGCTTTTCAGTATCCTCCTCCTAGTTCTGACATTTGTTTACAGAAACTCGTTAGTTTTATTACTACCTGTTTTTCTCTATCCTCCTTGACTGGATGAAAGAAAGCCTAGAAAATTTGAGCGTCAAAGAATATATTCAATATCATTTGAGGTTCAAATTGTACAGGCTTTCCTTCATTATGTACCATAGATATTTGAACGGTTCCTTTCTGATTCTAAGTATACGTGCCTTTTTAATTCCCATTTTTCATGAAGTATTCTCGTAATTCACTTGTTCAGTCGATGATATTCTCAGCATCCTTCTGTAGAGCCAGATCTCTGTTGCTTCAAGATTCTTCTTCCACTTTCCCATTGGCGGATTGTTATTACATTTGAGCACACTTTTGCTTGTTTCTAGCGAACATCTTTCTGAAAAATCTACACACAAATGAAGAGGAGAATTGAGACAAGAGAGATGTAATTCTACAGAAGGATGTGGAGAATACTACGGACGAAACATGTAATTAATGAGGAAGTTTAAGGAAAATGAAAACAAAGACGATACTTGAACTCATAATTAGAAAGAGACAGTTGAAATTTCGTAGATATTTAATGAAGAAAGAGGGCATAGAAAATGTGTTACTCACATGTATACTGAATTCAAGATAAATTAGAACAAAGTTTTTATAATGTATAGCAGAAGGGATACTGGAGAAATAATAAAGAAACAAATATTGCTTCCAGCTAAAATGGATAAGAAGTTGTGAAGGGCCATGATCAGCCATGCCCTGAAGGTAAACGAGACAGAAAAGAAGAAAGTAATGCACACCTTTATGCAAATTAATTGAAATAACCGCTTTAGTTTCCTTTCTTTCACCATACGGTCAGTTTTAGACGGACTGGGGTAAGAGGCTACAATCGATTTCTATTTTTTCCTCAAATTAGGTCATTTGCAGTGGTGTGCTGTAATATGAATCTATTTTAGGGGTGTATGATGAAATTTGTTTGGCCTTAAACAATATTGCGTCATCCGTAATTGAATCAGATTTTTATCATGCCCAAACACTACTGTCTCGACTGTCGATTAGATGTCCTACGGCTATTGTCTGCGATGAACGTTACTCCAAAAAAGCGTAAGAAAATTGTAATGCTACACGAACACACTGACAAGCATTACCAGTGAGCAAATCAAAGAACTATATACTGGCCTGGAGAGTCTCCTGATTTAAATCCAAATCGAGAATCTGTGGTCAATCTGCAAGAAACGCCTTCGTGGAATGGACATACGAAGTAATAATATGTGCACAGTGTCATGTTACATTGGAAAAATGCAAAAAAAAATACATAATAATAACGGTATTATTCGTTTTATTTCAATTAATTTGCACAAGTGTGTAGAAACTGGTGAAAAATACTCCATGTTCCGATTCACGAGCAATTAAAGACTTGTGAGGAAAATGGTAACAAAAAGAAAACTGTTAGTTCCAATGGTACCTAGAATGATTATTTATTGTATAAATATATATAAATGTGGCACGACCTCAAAAAAGGGATGGCAGGTTTTCACTCTTCCTACCCTTAACTACCCTAGAAACAAAGAGGTCTGAACTGTTAGGTGATATCTTTCCTCTTATATGGCTGTGAATGCGAGGCAATATCCTAAAATGTTAAGAACAAACTTGAAGCAACAGAAATGAGGTTCTACAGAAGAATGCTTCTCCAAAAACGTAACTTATATTTCACATCAGGAAGAGATAGCTGAAATCTCTGGAGCACATAATGAAGAGGGGTGGATTGGAAAATCTGATACTCACAGGAAAGATTGAGGGCAAGAGAGACAAATGAAAACAACGCATAACATATTTGGAGGCCTTGAGTAGATGGATGGCGGGACAGGGTTTAGGAGAAATAATGAAAACAAAAATTTATTGGAGAGATACAAAGGACGAGAAATAGTGGAGCGCCATGATCACCTATTTCCTGAGTGGACACGACATATAAAGAAAAGCAACAATCAGTTGCCCATCTGTACGAATGTTATTTGTTTCATCAAAACAAAAAATACCTACACTCACCAAAATACCTCATTTGCTTAATGGAATTCTTAACTAAAACCCGTATATACAAATTCTGTGGGCTAGAGTAAAAATTAACACCCAATGATATAGCATATATTTTTATCCCGTAGGGACACCATATGTAATGCAGCCGCAGTAGAAATGGTATTTCTTGGGCAGGATAGCCTGACGGAGCCCAATACCCACCAGGTAGATTGTGAATTCAGGGTTTTCCCTCCACAAGACTTGTTGCTTTAGTACTACTTTTTACCAGTGGTATTAGCGTTAATGTAAGTGAATATAATGGATCCGACTGGAATTCGAACTCCGGTCTCCGTTTCTTCAATTCGAACCGCTATCCATTCCTCCACCGTGCACCCCATAGACATAAATATAACGAAGATAAATGTGTACAGATGCCACTAGAGAACTGAAAAAAAACTTTACGAATTAGGAAACGGGGTGTGTGACTAAACTAAATGTAGAGTATCTCTAAACATGGCGAAAAGACACGTCCGAGAGTAACTTAGACAAGTAACTGCAACTCGTGACCCGTTGTCGAGAAATAACCTCGCTTGTAAATAAAGTGTTTTTATAGTATTCAATCCCGTTGTTTGGTCTCGTTATTACAACCACGTCAACCGATATCACACTAAGCAAAGAGAAGGACAAAATAAAAGGGATTTAGGAGCTTGACTCTTCTTTATTCGCTATGCTTACTCCGGATGTAGGCGATCATGACTCTCCACATCTGTACGCCTACACATCCTAGATAAATTAAAAATAAAACAGAATAAGTGAAACCAAACTCTTGTAAGCTATCGTAACGTGGGCTGGGGTGTCCGATAATTAAATCAGAAGCTCAAAATTCTCTTGCCTGAAGTAGCATCAAGCAACCGATTTAAGTCGATGTCTTTCACTTTAACCAGGCGCCAAACCTTCGTCACCTTTCAGCGAATTTCCATGAACTTTAATCTGAAATAAAGAAAATAATATAAAGAAAGAAGGCCTTCATTTGGGAAGAGAACTTCTCGCTTCTATGAAACTCTTGTTGCGTCAACCAATGCACGCGTCGCATAAGGTCAATTAAGCAAAAGAACACATAGTGCTCATCCTCTTTTTAGTGATGTTAGCGCCTTTGCACAGACGGAACTTACTTCTTGGAGTAAGGACTGTCCATCCAAGATGCAAACCATGCAGATATCAGTGAGCTTACACAACGGGTGTACAAAATTTCAGTGAAAGAGGTGATGGTCAATGGACTCAGCGCAGCGCACACATTCTAAGCAGGTAAGCCTGTGGCTTACTCCACTTGTCTTTACCCAAAGCTCTCGCTAGGTGGCACTCTTTAATAGACAATCACGCTGTTTTAGCTCTTTTTAGCTCTGACGTTCAGATGTATCCGAACATGGGTAAAGTGTTCCCCACTGGGACACTCTGGTTTTATGGCTCTCTCTCTCTCTCTCTCTCTCTCTCTCTCTCTCACACACACATACATATGCACACCAGTGTTTATCACACACGCTTATTGCACACAAATACACATATATAGACACACGTTCACATTCTTATTATAACTTGTTTTAATGTTTTTTTCCGTTCGTTACAACTGCCTTCACATGTAAATTCTTTTGTTAATAACACTCATATCGTTTGTTTTATATTTATTGCTTTGTGTTATACATTTTTAACTAGACACACATTTATTACGGCAATATAGTTTGCAGCATAAATTTTCCATGAGTCCGTACGTATTTGCTATCTAAAGTGTTGATTCCTCAACCTAATAGTTAATAATATTTACCAAATCAGACTAATAAAACCTGTTAAATAGGAATAAAATGTCGTTGCCAATACTTGAGTTTGAACATAGATCGCCAGTGAGCAAACACAAGCGATCCCATTATTTAATTAAGTAGACCACGTGACGATCGCCATATTCTAATCTATCCTCTATACTATTCGGATCTCAATTTCTAATCTATCCTCTATTACTATTCGGGCCGCTCTATTCTCTATACTCTTTCTCTGTTCGGTTCCCTATACGGATTACTATTCGAGCGAGTATTATTGATCAAGTACTATAAGTGCGAGTGATATGCAAAGGCGTCTGACACAAGTATTGTTCAACGGCGTTACTATAAGTTGTATCTGCGATTA
The DNA here is from genome assembly GCA_903632075.3 of Acanthosepion pharaonis. NCBI lineage: Eukaryota > Metazoa > Mollusca > Cephalopoda > Sepiida > Sepiidae > Acanthosepion > Acanthosepion pharaonis. The sequence continues at coordinate 1,034,197 of CAHIKZ030000199.1, forward strand.
CAAAGTCTCTACTACAACGATCATTACGAAAGAGACAACGAGTATTCGTTGACATCACAAAAGTGTCAACGAGTGTTCGTTGACATCACAAAAATACGACAGGAAACGATCCCCATTTGACAGACTGACGGAATATAATCTTCTCGTTTCCAGTAAGCTTTACTCAGCTTCTTCTTTTTTTATGAGCTGCGTCCCTTCGTAAGATGGGTGATCATGGTTCTCCACAACTTCCTGTTCTTTGTAGCTCTTAGGAATATTTATCTTTTGGCTATCTCTCCTAGTCTCTGTTTTACCAACCATAGCTCCTTATATTGGTTATTCGCTGCTTTACTATGTCCAACTCGCCTTCAATATGTCCTGTGAGTGTTAAATTTTCTAAGCCCCTTTTCCTCGTTATGTGCCCTAGAACTTTCAGCTGTCTTTTCCTGATTTTATCTTGTATCTTCTTCTTTTATGTGTTGATTCACTCAAACTCAAGTATGCTACACTCTGCTTTCCTCTGCCCCTCTTTGCCACAATCTGCCCTGTGAGTATCATGTTTTCCAAGTCATCCTTCCTCATGACGCACCCCAGAAATTTCAACTGTCTCTTCCTGATGTTAAGTATAAATTTGTTTCCATTTTCTGTAAAACCTCGTTGTTGCTCACATGTTCCATCCATGATACCCTCAGCATCTTTCTGTAAAACTATATTTCTGCCATACAGGAGGACAGATATCACGTAACTGTTCAGTACCTCTTTTTTGTGTTTCTAATGAAATTTTTCTGTTTTAATGTTATAATTAGCTATATGTTTCCGAAAAGTGGGCCTGCCTCGTGGATGAAGTATTATAGTTGAATATTTGCAAGAGAATGATGGATGAGATTAGATAAAAAGTTAGCATTTCGAATTCAGATTTTCTAGGCAAGAAAACACCTTCATTTAATAGACGTAACCCAATCTCCTTTTCTCCATTTAGCCTTGCGCTCTACTAACCTATGTAAATATGGAAACGTGAGTCATAAAGAAAAGAAAAAAAAAGAAAGAAAAGCAGAAGAAATAAAAAAAAGAAAACAAAAGTAATGGAGCATAATATACGCTACCCTCGTCTTTACGAAAAAAAAAATTAAATCAAGAAAAATAGATAAGTAAATAAATAAAAATAATTTGAAGAGAGGGACGAGAAAGCACAAGAGAGGAAGCAGAGATAAGAGATCAAGGAAAGAAGATGGAGAGGGGGGAAATAACATTAAAAAGATAAAAACGATGAAAAAATAAAAATTACAAATAAAAAAGCTTAAAGAAAAAACGAAAATGAAAAAGAAAGCAAAAACGAAAGACAGTAAAGAAAAACAAAAACAAAAAAAACGGAAGTCAAAAATGAATGAAGTAAACAAAATATATATATATATATATATATATATATATATATATATATATAAACGTATTTGAAACAAATAAAAAGAAAAGACAAAGCAGTTGAAAATCGTAAAGTAAGCAAATGCGGGGAAAAACCGGATGAAAAAAAAAAACAAGTCAAAAGCGAAAACTGGGTTAGAAAAAATGAGAAACTTACAAAGAAAAAGATGTTGTCAAGAACTTTTAAAAAGCACTTAAACGCACGTCGTTCAGTGAATGTCTTGCAAGGTCGTCTAAGAAAAGTTTTACTAATGTGCAGTGGGCTCGATTTTCACGGTGGACACCACTTTATTAACCTAATAAATATTTTTATAAACTATTGTCTCAGTTTATGAAAAGGCCTGAAACCTGAAGAAACTTGCGGTCATTCGATACCCAAGAAGAACTGGTCTTTTTTATACCACAGTCCATTAGTTACTTATTCAATTTGATTCCAACTGGGTGCCTCATAATTGAAGTCTTCTAACTGATTGATCTAAACTAAGTCACTGTAGATATCTTTGGTGTAAAAATACTACTACTACTTCTTCTTCTACTACTACTACTACCACCATCAATAATAATAATAATAATAATTGTCTGTGTTGCATGTATCTGATAAACACTTATCAAACAGGGTGTCTTAATGGGTATATTGAGCTTCATATATTTGGAGCCCAGCGTTACCTTGTTGCCATGTTGCTGTCTCTATACAACAACCACACTAACAACAACAACAACAACGACAATAATAATAATAATAATAATAATTTCAAAAGGGGGCGTACCGAAAAGCAGCAAGCAATTTATCTCAAGAGTTTCTGTAAAAGGATGGGGGAGCAGGGACAAGAAGGGGTGGTAAAGAGTCAAACCTTGCTTAGAGCTACAAAGGGGAGGAAACTGTGGTGGTGGTTGGGGGAGTATGATCACCCACGTCCTGCAGGGGCACAGCACATTAATGATGACCACTTCACTGCTGAAGTCAGTGAGAACGGCAAGATGCGTGAGATATAAAATGACTGGCTAGCACTTGTCCTCAGAGACAACCTTTGGCTATCTTAGCAGTGAAGTCACAAATGCTGTTGCTGTTATTGAATAATATTGATTATAGCAATAACAACAACAACAACAACAATAATAATAATAATAATAATAATTATAATAATAATAATAATTAATATTTAAAAATCTACTTAAATTTTAATAGAAAATCCTTAAGCTAAAACTATGTTTTAATTTTCCTTAACGATAGACTCTAAAAATACAATCCATAGGCTCAATGTGTGTGTGTGCCTCCAATAGTTTGCGTGTATGTGTGTTTGTGCATGTGGACATGACTTAGTGTGCGTGTGGAGGGACAAAGGCTTCTAACTGTTTGGCATAAAAAAAACAATTCGCTTCAGTTCGGTTGGCAGTAATGTTCTAAAGCAAGACTTTATCTTCCTTCGTCAGATATCCAGAAAAAAAAGAAGCCCTTCACCAACATGCCACAAAGGGTAGAAGACAAAAATACTGTTTAAGTAAGCCCTAGTGAAAACCACTCCCTCATAAATATTTTACGGCCCAGAATGTAAAACAAAAAAAAAAAATGATATACGGCTTATCAAAAGTGGCAGAAACTCTGTTATATTCGAGGCTGTGTTACGAAAGTTAGAAGTCTAAGTAGTGACTAAAAGATGAAAATTTTAAAAAATAAATTGTCGTTTGGTCCAATTTTGGGAAATGGTATGGAGTAACCATTTTTTAAAAAACACCCTTCTATACACTCGTACATACTCTTCAAACTGGTATCAATATATTTTGAGTATAGAAGCGGTTTCCCTGAAGGAAAATTAGATTACGGGTTCGATTCATGTCGGGAGGCAGACTTTTTCTATGATAAGACCTGTTGAGTTAGGTTGATTATTATTAATGTCAGTGTTTAAGA
>CAHIKZ030000199.1:1040000-1055000 GCA_903632075.3 Acanthosepion pharaonis
AGAACATATATTTACGGAAACGTGAAAGAAAGAAAGAGAATAAATGAAAACGTCAGTTATAAGTAGAAAGAAAGAAAGAAAGAAAGAAAGAAAGAAAGAAAGAAAGAAAGAAAGAAAGAAAGAAAGAAAAATGATAGAATGACAGAAGGAACGAATGAAAATGAAGAGATAAAGAAAATACATGTATGGAAAAGTCAAAGAAAGAAAGCGAATACATGAAATAGAAAGAAAGAAGGAAGGAAAGAAAGAAGTAAGGAATGAAAGAAAAAAAGATAAAAGAAGGAGAAAAGAATGAATGAAAATATGTAAATAGAGGTGTCTAAGTTATAAAGTCAGCTGCATGAAACATTAGATTTAGAAAAAAGAAAATGAATGAAAAAAGAAAAGGAGAGAGAGAATCAAGGAAGGAGGAGGAGGAAAATAAACACAATGTGAGTAAGAGAGAGAGAGTGTGTGTGTGTGAGAGAGAGAGAGAGTGAGTAAATAAAAGGGAGAAAGGAGGCAGGTGGACAGCGGGACAGGTCGTTTTTGTAGGAGAGGGCGAGGCGCAAAGAGGGAGAGGCGAAGACAAGCAGACTGTAAAACCGCAGTTTCCTTTGGAGAAGTAAGACCAACATAAAACATGATGACGGGAGAAAAACGAACACAGTATAAATAGGACGAGCTAGCAGACGAATTTAACAAACGGGAAACTAAAACAAGGAAAAAAGTGATAATAATAAGCAAAAAAGAAAAGAAAAAAGAAGTAGAATTCAGACCGCTTTTATAAAAAAAAAAAAGCATAAAAAACTACTCACAATATAATGTATTGATAAATAATAGTCATAATTTGTTTTCATTAACTTGTAAGTCTTTAGCCCGCCTTCTAGCCCGGTCCTTGCCTGTCGAAAAACTACGACAGAAAAAGCAAGTTGTAGCATTTAGAAGTATTGGCGAAAACTTACTCACTCCTCCTGCTACAACTTCTGTGATTGTTTCTACTAATACCACTACTACAGGAAACTATTACTACTACGACTACTATTGCTGTTCTTATAACTACAGTGGGAGTTGCAACTGACGTTAGAAAAAGCATAGGATACGAACACCACGCACACAACGTTGTAACTCCATAGTCAGCTCACTTGTTTCTGGGGATCGTCTCGTGAAATAAGAAAGAAAGAAAGAAAGAAAAAATATATATATATGCATTTTACTTTACTTTTCTTTACAAGAAAAAAAAAGAAGAAAAAACACATCACAAATCCTTTTTTCATTTTTTTACTTTTTTTTTTTTAATTTGTTTTCTTATTGTTTCAAAAACCATTGCAAACGACCAGAATAATTTAAAGAAAAAAAAATGTGTATATAACAATTCTATATATACATATATGTATGTATATAGAAAATATCACGGTTTGTGATTGCCTCAAAAAGTGTATTTTTACCTGTTTTCAAAAAAAAAAAAAAAAAAAAATTGCTTCTGAAACTTTTTTTAAGAAAAAAAATTTTAAGTCCAAAGCTACGGATGCAGAAAAGGAATAAAAAATATTTTTCCGTATTACAAAATATTTAAAAAAACAAAAACAAAAAAAAAAAAAAACAAACAAACAAAAAAATAAAGATAAATTATATACTTTTTTAAATAAACAATGAAATGTCCTATGAAAGAGCAAAGGAATATTTGTATTCCTGAGTTTACAACTAAATAAAAACAAACAGCGGATTAGTCGAAGTAGTAGTAGTCGTAGTAATAGTTGTTTATGTGGTGGTAGTAGTAGTAGTATAACAATAATAATTCCTAACACTACTACTTATGATACGAGTGCAACAACAACATTTGCTACAAATATAAGCGATGACAAACAAGGTTGAGAACAAATCAATTCACTGATTAAACGTAACTGATTTTTTTTTTATATCATTGACATCACAGAGATGACTGTATATTACATGAAACAAACAAACAACAAAAAACCTTTGGAAAACCAAAACCAGTGGATCACTAATAATCGATATTACAACTTAATCTAACTGAAGGATTATTTCCAAGATTTTCCTACACCTTTTTTTTTTTTTTTTAAATTTTATTTCACCTGAAGGATCAACTTTAAAAGTCGATAAATCCCTAAAACAAACACTAATGATAACCGTTTATTATCGTGCACATTGTAAACACATTTGGGATCCTTATTTTTCTGTTCTTCCATTTTGCTTACTTTGAATCAAGTTATGGCTCCTGCCTGGCTGGCTCGTACCAATAGGTTGAACTCCTCTTCTCAGGTGAGTGCGAATCGTTACCTGCTAGAGTCATCCTAATGCCCTCAAAACAAGACCACCTCATTTCGACGTGGAGAAAACTCGCTCGGAGTTTTCCAAGCCAAACTCGCCCTTTAAGTTATGTTGAGAAATGCAACATGGAATTCTTCCGTCTTCCTCGATTCTGGATCCGACCAGGAAGATTACTATTATATGAACTTTTTGGAATCAAATGACACGCTCACAATTCCGGCCAAAGGTAAGACGCCGTCCAGTGTGGCTGAAACTGTAGTGATCGGCGTTTTCCTTTCGATCATTATTCTAATTTCAATTGTTGGGAACAGCCTCGTGTGTGTTGCTGTATTTAAAGTGCGTCAGATGCGTAAAATAGGAAATTTTTATCTTGTTTCGCTTGCCATCGCCGATCTTCTGGTGTCTCTTCTCGTCATGACATTTGCTTTAGCTAATGACATTATGGAAAAATGGGTATTCGGCCAGTCCTTTTGCTCCGTTTGGATATCTCTAGATATCATGTGCTCCACAGCTTCCATCCTAAATTTGTGCGCAATCAGTCTAGACAGGTACATTCATATACGAGACCCTTTACACTATGAGAACTGGATGACCAAAAAAAGGACTGCCATCATCATAACATTAGTGTGGGTGTGTTCGTTTCTAATCTCTTTCGTGCCGATTCACCTTGGTTGGCACAAACCTGCGTCTGCAGTCACTCACACGGAGGGGTGTCAGTTCGACATCAACCAGATCTATGCTGTGATTTCCTCTACTGTTAGCTTCATCGTCCCCTGCATTGTGATGCTATCGATCTACTGTAAGCTGTACAGTACGGCCCAACAACACGTAAGGAATATTCGGCGCACGTACGCTTGCGAAAGATATGATGGATCCCTCTCCGACCACAAGGCCGCCATCACCCTCGGAATAATTATGGGTGTCTTTCTACTTTGTTGGACACCATTCTTCGTCGTCAATCTGACCGCCGCCGCGTGCAAAACATGCGTACCCCCGCTGGCCTTCAAGATCCTCACCTGGTTAGGGTACGCCAACTCATCTTTAAATCCAATTATTTACAGTATCTTTAATACAGACTTTCGCGAGGCGTTCCGGCGGATTATTTTACCAAATTCTTTCACATCGAACGACGACAGCTACATGTACGCACCAAGTTCTAGGGACGTACAGGTTTCCACCAATTCCACATCACAAAAAAACCTCTCGCAGAATGGTAGTCGTAAAGACAGTAAAACGAGGCTTATATCTGAGCAAGTGACTATTTTGTGATTTTATTTGTAGCTTTAAACATTGTTCTTTGTGAATTTAAAAAAACTATTAGATTTTTTTTTTAAATTTGCCGAATATTTGTTATAAATTAATTTCTTTAAAAAAATGTCAAAATATAACAATAACTATTAATAACTATACACGCTTTATTAATAAGTATTGAATATTTACTAAAATGTCTAAATGCATACATATATGTAAGTACGTATATATGAATGCTTGTATATATGTAATTGCATACGAATATCAAACCTCAAACATATATCATAAACAAAGCATATATATGTATGCATATACATCTATTTACATATGTGCATGTGTATATATTTATTTAATCACATATGTAAATGCATTTATATATATATATATATATATATATATATATATATATGTATATGTATATTGTGTATTTGGGCAGCAATCCCTCTTTTACGCAAGTTTCGTTGAAAACGACTCACAAGGGGAGGTGGTTGATTTTTTTTATATATATAATTTCTCATGTGTTCCCATACTTTTTCCTTTCAGGACATAAATTATATAAAAATTGGCCGAATGTTTTCCAAGCGGTAAAAGTAAGTGTAACCCGGATATAAGAGACCCGGATATAAGAGAAACACGGATATAAGTAAGATTTTCTCTGGTCCCAAATTAGAGCCCATACTTACCTAAACGAAACAGACCAAACCCGAATATAAGAGAAACCCGGATATAAGAGGCTTCTTCTCCGGTCCCGACAACTCTCTTATATCCGGGTTACACTGTATAACCGAAAGTGCTTCTAAAACATTCGGAAAATTTTTATATAAAGTTTGTCCTGGAGAGAAAAGAAAAATATACGAACACGTGAGAAATAGTATAAAGACTCAACCACTGCACCTTGTCCGTCATTTTCTACGAAACTTATATATATATATATATATTTATATATATATATATATATGATGCCACACTTTTCTTTAAGTGACTGCGGTTTAAAAAATACCTGTTTATTTAGGCAGATAATGACTTGTATTGTTTTACAAGTGACACATTCCTTAACTTGATTTTGCTAATCAAATTTAAGAAATTCTAATGAATGTTACATTTTGGAATACAATTATTTTGATTATACTTGAGTTTTTTTTTCTCTCTTTCCCTCTCCTCCACATTTCCACGTATGTATCAGGTAGGTCGTTATTATTGTCTATTACGTATTCATCTCTTACCTCTTTTTGCAAAGAACTTTTTATGGCGACAGCTTTCATAAAATGCCTATTTTTTACGTTAATTGATTCATTTTAAGCATTTGATTAGAAACACTATATTAAAGTAATGCTGGTACCCAAATTAAGGTTGAACTGTAAAGAAATTATTTAAAATATTTTCAAATCAAAATAAAAAAAAAAAAGATCGAGCACTTAGTCGAATAAGTTGTAACTTATGAAGCATAAGAAATCATATTCATCGCTGAAGGCACAGAAAATAAAAATAAAATGCAGTATACAAAAACTTTCAGTTGATTTAAACATTGGTAGTTAAGAAGACTGACACACATGGAACCGATGTACCCGACAGAGCACAAAAAAGTGTTGTCGATTGTAAATTTTATGGAAAATTGGTAAAAAAAAAGTAAACTATAAAAACAGGTACTCGCTAAAGATAATTTTTAAAACGTTTATTGTTCATTTTCAGCATTAACTTAAACTTTTGGTTGATGTTCTTATTTGAAACTGTGATATTTTTCATTTTACATATATATATATATATATATATATATATATATATATATATATATTTTTTATATATAATATTTTTTAAACCCATGATTCTTTTATCTCTGGCAAAAATCTTTAACGATAAACATGTTTCATTTTGTCTCTGTGTCTCATTCTGTTTTCTCAAGAGCGTGAAAAAATGACAAAAGTTCGCGGACCCTTCGTTGGGAAGCAATCATTTAGAAAAATCTAGTTTCGCGGTCCATTCTTGTTGCAATATTTTGATTCTCATTGGGTATTATTGTAGGTTAAAATCTGAGTCATTCACACCCGCTCGAACCTCCGCTAAAGCTTATCGGTTATTCCCGAATAGTCGAACAAAAACGCTTCAGTTGTGTTTTAACAAACTAAAGGTTTTACACGTCGGCATCAAATAATCTGTTAGGGGCTTCAACGTAGATGAGATTTTAGCGTATTTCTTACCTCTTTCAGAGCTCGAGCTCTGGCAAAAATAGGATTTCACATGCTGATTTTCGAGACATAATCATAATTTTATTACTTCTCCTGACAATTTGCCCTTTGTGTCAGTCCAAGAAAAGCTTATTAAATATCTCGAACTCATAAAAGTCTTGTTTTCGTACCGGTTTCGATCCCAAATAGAAGGTACACATTGTACACCTGATGATAGTAACCTATAGTAGCTGTTTGAATCCAAAAAAAATTCAGGATTTCGAATGCTGATTTTCAAAGCAAAGCACGCCATTCTCACTTGGAAGAAAGGCGCTGCAGTGTTTTTCTACCATCTGCTTCTCTCTCCTTGCAGTCTGTAGGTACCATCCAGCTATAGGTTAAACAGCAGTTTTGATAAGCCATGTGTAGAGGTTAGTTTAAGAGTTTAAATTCAAAATCGTGAGAAAGGCAGCAGGAAACTACTGTACTATTCATGAATATTAAAAGAAAAAGCAAGCAGTGAAAAGTAACGTTCGTCTACGTTCTAAAGAAAAATTATATTTAAAAGATTACATATACTGTGAAATTGGTTAACTAGACGGGATTAATTTTTGCAGCCCCTAAATTTTGTTGTCGTTACGAAGACTACAGGCTTTTGGCTCTAATGTTTATAAAAAATGCTCCAATAATTTTCGTAATCCCCGTAAGTAATGAAAACTGTCAAACTCCTGATCATTTTGAAAAGAAACACAAGGTGGTAAACATGGGTTGGAGGTGAAACGGTAGAGTCGGACCGAAATCGAATTTTGTTCGAGGCTGTTTATATTCATTTTTTTTAATATACTTAATAAAGGCATGAAACGACTATTTACTGCAATTTTAAATACTCTAATGATCAAGCACCGACAGGAAGCAGTTATTATATGTTCAGGTTTTAAAAGTTATAAATATATATATATATATATATATATATATATATATATATATATATGTGTGTGTGTGTGTGTGTGTGTGTGCGTGTGTGCATATGTGGTCAGAAGATAGTATTCAAGAATTAAACAGACTGTTGCCACTCGGTATTGAATTCAGTGCCCGTTTTTATATTTACATACGCTCTATACCTGATACTGATCACTTTTTCTCATAAACATGGCATTAAATTACGTTTTACCATATATATATATATATATATATGTGTGTGTGTGTGTGTGTGTGTGTGTGTTTAGGCAGCAATCCTTCTTTCATGCCCGTTTCATTGAATATGAGAGACAAAGTTCTTTGATTTAGTTTTTTTTTCCAAAACGCTTTCGGCTATATATTTAGCTATTTTGAAAATATGTTGAAATATATTAACTTTTAACTAGAAAGAGATAGTTGTAAGTATGCAGTTATATGAAGATTCACTATCAAAATACGGTCAAGATATTGTGTCCATATTCACGAATTTAATGTCTAGTAAGGAATTGCATTCCTGATCAATCAAAATTCGTAAATAATTTTATAGGCCACACTACAACATTTTTGACAAGAAGACTCACACTCCATCTTTCTGACCATAGCTCAATTAGATCTCATTTAAATACTCAAGGAGACCTTCTGGACCCTATTCGTAACATACTTTTTGATAACACAAGTATAATAGCATCGTCTACATGTAAAAACAGGCTAAAAATATTCGAAGCCTTATTAATAAAAACTAAGAATCTCACAGTCAATATCAATTATGAACATGTACACAATATCTTGACAGTATTTTGAAAATGAAAACATTACATAAATATATACAATGTGTTTCTTATTAACAGTTAATATATTTCAACCTTGAAAATCGCTAAATGTATAGCCGAAAGCGCTCGAAAAAAAAAACAATTAGAGGGTTTTCATATAATTTATTATCCGAAAAAAAATTTATAAGATCACATAAGAATTGTAAAAAAACTAAATCAAAGGACCTTGTCAGTCATATTCAATGAAACGTGCATATATATATATATATATATACCTCACTGCTAAGACTCGTGAATCAGCCTCATTCCCTTCGTATTCCATTAACCTGTTCAAGTTTAGAGTTAACCGTTATCTTCTCCACATATTCTCATTAACTACACTCCATCTTCTTATTCTTAGCGCTCACATAGCACACTACTTCAGTAATCTTCTACTTAATACTAGTAAAAGGTTTATCACTTATTTCATTGATGTTTCATTTAGCATGCCGACTCCAGAGATTCGTAGACGGAGCCTCAGTGTTTCACTCCTTCCCTCTACAGTGTGTATCATATATATATATATATATATATATATATATATATATATATATATATATATATATATATATATGATTTTTACATAACTTATTCAGGGAATAATGCTTAGTAATTAAATAGGGTAATTCAACTTCACTCAGGTTAACAGGAGTTACTTGGTAGCGCCCATTTCTCTCCAAGTAACCCGAGACAGGTCGATTAACATGTTAGATCTATAATCTTAAACCTGTATTTTATCTATATGCGTTAAAACTATATTTTATCATATATATGTGTGTGTATGTGTGTTTATGTATGTGTGCGTGGTGAGAAAGACATGTATATACAGTGAGAATTGAAAAAAAAGACTCACGTGTACATATAAGAAGCTGAACTATATATATATATATATATATATATATGTGTGTGTGTGTGTGTGTGTGTGTGTGTGTGTGTGTGTGTGTGTGTGTCCTTGTTTTTATCAGTGCCAGTATGAGTGGTGACAATACTGAACTTTTAATAATGTAAAAATTTTCACAAAACTTTGGTAATTATCTCTCTTATTCACTACCGAATAATTAGAAAATTATGGCGTTTTATCCATCTAGTTTCACGTAATATTTAACTTATTTCTCTACCTATCTTAGTCTGCTTATTTCTATCTATCTATCTATCTATCTATCTATCTAAAATAACAATTATTGTAATAAAACAAGTGAAATTAGTTAATTGCTTTAAACACTAGTACCAATATGCATTACATAAATGGGATAGGTGAACCTTGCATTGGTTTAGGGCCACCCTATAGCCAAACAATTAAGATAAGCCAGGTGAAACGGTGGCTTGCGAGTTTAGAGGGATGGCAAGTTCGTTCTTCACCGAGAATTAAATTAATGTTGTTTAGGAGGGTTGACATTAGTTTTACTGTTTAAAAAAAACTGGCAATCCTACCCAAACACGTGTATCAACAAAAATAACGCTTATAACACACACACACACACATATATATATATATATATATATATATATATATATATATATATATATATATATATATATATATATATATGAAGAAATATACTCTTAAGGTGTGCTATATTTATGGGATAAAGTGATCAATATCAGGGATAGAGCGTGTGTAAATAAAAAGTGAACATTGAAGTCAATGCTTAGAGGCGACAGGCTATTTCATGCTAGATGCAATCGTCAGGCCATATATATAATAAAATATGCTATATATATATATATATATATATATATATATATATATATATATATATATATATATAGGGGATGTTGAAATATATGACGTATGGGCAGGTATATCGTTTGGCTGCTAGGTGTTGACCTCAATGCCCACCCTCATATTTAAATATGGTATATCCCTAATATTGAGCAATTTACCCATAAATATATCGTACCTAAAAGTATTATTTATCATAAACACACACACACATATATATATATATATATATATATATATATATATATATATATATATATATATATATATATATTGGATATAGAAATCAATAATATATAGTTTCACGCCTTAAAACATCAGTAGACATAATACTCATGTCTACGTCCACACTGTTTTTATCTAAATAGTAATTATATCCTGAATTGAAGACTCTTCCCTCATTGATATAGCAAATTTGAAACAATATAATTACACAAATCCGCGCGATTGAGTACACACACACAATCACATACACACACTCAAACACGCAGACACACACGCACACACACATATGTATATATGCTATATTTTCTGTTTATACATTATTTTTCATAGATACAATAATATATATATATATACAGTAATTTATTTCAGTAATATATATTAAATAATGGTAGGAGTTAATCCATTTCATTATATATATATATATATATATATATATATATATATATATATATAGATAGATAGATAGATAGATAGATAGATAGATGCAACAGGAAAACTTACACGACGCGTTTCATCCTCTGACGGAATTTATCAATGTAAACTCAAGGATTTTATTTTGTATCAAGTGTTTATAAACAAGAGCCTAAAGGTTGTTAGTTTTTCAAAATGTTTAAATGAAAAAAAAACGCTCATAATATTTATCAAAGTCACTGGAAAATTTAGGTAAGTTATGGAGGACGCAATGTGACGTAAATTAATGCCTAATAAACGAAAGTGAGTAAAAGATGTTCGTGAAATTTTTGTATATATTAATACTGAAATCATTTTAAATTTGGATTCATTTATGTGTTATATACTTGAAATAACGTGAGGTTATGAATTTAAACGTTTTCTTTTTCCTTATCAACATTTGTATTATCATGGATGTTGGCTTGGGAAAAGGAGTAATTCTTTCACGAATGGAGATATTTGAAAAAATACAGGCTGTAGGTTTATATTTTGATGAGATTCGATAGTGGCACTCTCGAGAATTTTCCGTCTGAGTAAGTTACATTCTGTTTTATTTTATTTCTGTGTATAACATACATTTCATGCAGTTGCTGTGTATAAGATCACTTTTGTGTTAATAGATACGGCTTTTTTAAATTTCTACAAGTTTCCCCAATATATTGTGAGTAGCAGTACTGGCAGCTCATTTTATATCTCCCTTCTTCAGAATTATTATTGTTATGAATATTCTTAGTTCTGATCATATCCATATTAGTTTTGGATGTGCTTATTATTTTGATGTTTTTAAAATTGGGTAAAATGTGTTGCATAGTGGATAGTTAATAGGTAGTATTTTTATCTAGTTGATTGTCATTGTTGTTGGTGTTAATGATCTTGATAAAGTCTCTCAGAGGAAAAAAGGCGACGGATAAGGAAAGTGGTCCTGTTGACTATATTGATATTGTCCTTTTAAAGATATTATGAAATATACGTATAAAATTTACGTATATTTTATCAGAAATATTACATTTAAAGTATCTCATTATTTTATGTACGAGTGGCCAGCCAGGAGTCCTGACTTAACACTCTGTGAATATTTTTTGGGGGGGTTGGTAAAAGGAGGAAGTCAACTATAATAAACCAAGACTTTGGAAGAACTTAAAGGATGAATACAAGAATTTATGTCTTCTGTAAAAGAGTTTTGGTTAAATCAGTTGACGCCATTCTTATGCGGCGCGAAATCTGGTGGCCATAACGAATTTAAACAAAATACCCTTGCTAAACACTATCCTCTCATATCCATTTCTTTCATTTTCTTTATAGTTAATTAATAAATTATGAGTATTTTAATATGGGGGTTGCTTTTCAATCACCATGCGTGTGTCTTTTTATATATATATATATATATATATATATATATAAGATTTACTGAAAATAAATTTTCAGTACTTCCTGTGTAATATATATATATATATATATATATATATATATATATATATATATATATATATATATATATATATATATATATTTATATATATATATATATATATTTATATATATATATATATATATGTCATAGTTCAGATAATATATGCAAAATTTCAGATAGAATATATCTGCAAAAGAACTATAGATACACACACATGCACACAAACACACACACACACATATGTATATACATGTATATTTATATATATTTTTATTTATATTGTTACATGAAAAGATTACTTAAAAGTTAAATCTTTTCATGTAATATTATAAAGACCTATTTTAATATTTTAACATTTTAATATATATAAAAATAGCTGCTGTTTTTCTTAAATCTAAATATATATATATATATATATATATATATATATATATATATATATATATATATATATGAATTAATTATTCATATTATATTTATTCCTAAAGTTTTATTATTCCGAACGTTATTTTTTTGTGAGTAATCATATTCGAAATAGTGGCAGCGTTATTTTTTTTTCATTTTTAAACAGTATTTATTACATCAATCGGCCTGCAATCGAGAGATTACAGGACGAGATATATATATAATAACAGCTTTTTAAAAATTAAAAGATTGAATATGAAACTGGAATCCACTCTGCACTGTGTCTGTCAGTTCCCACGCATTAAACGAGCTTTTTCCAATCACCACAGTTTATCTTCGATCATCTAGAAACACTCACCCAAGACAACGAATATTCTTGTTTAAGGAAAATAGTAAATCATATATATATATTGAAGAAAATTGGCGCTGAAATGTAGACTCAATTTGTCTATCATTAGGTTTTATTCATTCTGCCTCTCTGACACCTGTCACTATTGCTTTTAGATATAAGTGTGCACACACCACGCACACGCATACATACATACATATATATATATATATATATATATATATATATATATATATGTGTGTGTGTGTGTGTGTGTGTGTGTGTGTGTGTGTGTGTTTGGAGAGAGAGAGCGCTCGAGATGAACTGACTCACATTGAGCTAACGGAGATTGCTAACTTACGACTTGGACAAAATGCTATCCCAACAAGGGCTACATGGTCATAGTTGGTTTCCTAGCCCAAGATAGATAGATAGATAGATAGATAGATAGATAGATAGATAGATGTGAATACAGTGAGATAGGCAGTTAAATACATGGATAGACATATAGCTAATGAATAGAGTTAGATAGATAGACTGACAGACAGATAGACAAACAGATAGATAGATATGAATACAGTATGATAGTTAAATAGATGGATGGATAGATAGGCAATGAATAGAGTGATAGATAGATAGATAGATAGATAGATAGATAGATAGATAGATAGATAGATTATACAGCTGTATAATTAGACCATTTGTTTAGAAATCTTCCTGTCTGTAACAATTGGATTAATAATCACGCATGATGACTCTTGACTCTTAACAAAAATTTCATTCCTACGATCAACACTACTCTCGTCCCTTTAAGTGTTTCTTTATACATAAAAATGCATCAAGTCACTTAGAGATTTGATAGCTAAAGCATTTAAATAAACTTGCTGTTTATATGCATTTTCATTAGCATACAACTAGGTATTTAGTTCTTTGTATGCGAGTCTCCTAGATTTTTGTCACATTGACAATGACATGAGCCATTTTCACGGAGTCTTGATTTCTGCTTTTTTTCACTTATTCTGATATTCGTCAGCAAACTTACTTTTTTTTAAAATCATTCCACACAAGCAAGGAGGAAATACCACTAGTACGCAAGAGGTTACAGATAGTGAAGGTGAGAGAAAAAGACAGTGTATAGCGGGTTGGGGCATGAGGAAAGGTTAAAAGTTGAACTGGCTTCAAGAAAGTAGAAGATGGCGATTGGCGTTGCATTTAAATTTTTGAAGATTGTAGTTATCAGGGGAGCAAGTAACCGGAAGGGAGTTCTGCAGGTGGGAAGTGCAAGAAAAGAAACGGTGGATTAGAAGTGGCGGCTGCATTTAACTATTTCAACTACAAACGAGTGGGACCTAGATGCTAATATAGTAGCATGCTTCAATTCATGCAGTCGGAGCTACAGCGAAAAAAAGATTGTCAGAGCAGTTGCTATGAAAATAGTTTTAGAAAAGACACAGGGAATCATACTGATTTTTTTTTATTATAATTACCTTGAGTCTGGCACAAGAGCAATATCTACGGCATCCTCTAATGATCAAATTAAATCGAGTAAACTCAGCTCGCAGTGTCAATTTTTGTCTTTATTCCCCGTCCCTCCACATACAGCAGAAGTAAAAGCAATGTTGATTACGTTTTGCTTTTTTCTGGGACAAGGCTACTCTATGGCAGCGATTTATCATAATAAGCAACGTTTAGTAGTAAATTCAAAGGAAATATTTCTGGAATAACAAGTTATCATTGCATTATTTAATCTCGGACTAATTTTCTCATTTTTGCTGTTACTACAATGTTTCGGCTATTGTGTCTCTGGCCTTCTTCATCAGTCAGTCGACGTGAACAATATTCAGAACGGAACCCTTTATTTAATCTACGGCTGTTTATTATTTTCGTTCCACTGTTCAAGCCTACAAATATCTCGTATTGCCCCGTTTTTCTGTTTTTAGTACTTTTCTGTCATTGCCAGTCCTGTTTCCACGGCTCGAGCCAGGGTTTCAACTCACAATTAATGTGTAACCAAATTCACAAAAAAACGCTTTAATCTCCCATGGTACAATGACCAAGTAGATTAAACCATTGGCATATTAATAATGAGTTCAATCTCTGGGCTGGGTAGTAGAGACTCAGTGGAAAAATAAATGATTCAAAATAAGCAGTACTAAAAATCACCAAAACAACGGAACACGATGTCCCGACGGATGGACAGCAGAATCAAAACAACCAATCTCCACGTTTCCGTTCAAAATTGCATCGTTGACAAACAGCTGAAGAAGACCGGAAAAATAGTTGAAATATTGTGATAATAACAGCAAAAACGCGTATATTTGTTCTAACGTAAATGCAAAAATAATCCCATAACCATTTCAATTTTGGTTCAAATATTTTTCCTTCGTGCGCTTGTTTTTGTTATAAGAACGTTTGGATGATCCATTCTTCCACCTCCAGCAGGTGAATATTTCGAAAAAGCGTCTTCAGTAAATGAAGCTATAAAAATGAGTGGCCGTTTTTTCTGACGCCATATTCAAGTAGAATTTTTTTCTTTTCTTATGACTTATAAACAGGTTAGGGGTAGAGAAAAATAAACGAACATGATTCTTAGTTAACAAAACTATAAATGCACAAGAGAAATAATTTTTTTAAAGCATTTCACCCGAAGAAAGGCGGGAGTGCCACTAGCATTCAAGGGGTTACAGTGGGTTAGAGCAAGTGCAAAGCGGTGTGTTTGCGGAATGGATAAAAAGACGGACGGGGAACGTTACAGTTGAATATTTGAAGATTATAGTTATTAGGGAAGCAAGTAAGAGGAAGGGAGTTCCACAAACGGGAAGTGCGAGGAAGCTGTTAAAAAATATGCACTATTAATGAAGATTTCAGTCCGATTCCAACCCACCAAATCTGACCGAACATCAAATTTTGCAAGGAAACATCTTAGTTTCTCTTGTATATATATATATATATATATATATATATATATATATATATATATATATATATATACCGGGTGTAACAGCAAA